>JAMZDL010000203.1:0-47216 GCA_027579765.1 Candolleomyces efflorescens
TAGTGGCTAGGGCTCAAGTTTAGTGGCTCATTTTGTCTGAGAATTATCCAGCCATTTAGTAACTGGCTGAGCCCAAAGGGAAGATTTTTTAGCCACTGGCCCAGCCAGCAGTGGCTCAAGTAACCAAAAGGTTAGGTGGCTCATTGAAATTGATGAACCTAAGAGGTTATATGAGCCAGGTGACTGAGGTGTCTCCGGAGTTGCACTGGCGTCTAGAGCTCGCTGCAGGCGCGTACTCTGACGATTCGCAGCTTAGTAGGAGTGGGTTGGTTACAATGCACAGATTGGATGCGACGACTTCACGCCCTCCACATGTGTTCAGACAATACCACTATCACCTTTCACCAGGTAGTACAGCCTCCAGCCAACATTCGCTCTCACAGTTGCTGGTCCCGGTGTTGCGGGTCGTATCGTATTAGCAGACAGCTGCACGCCCGGTTCTCGAGGCCGATTATCAGGAACAAGAATAAGTGGAATACGGCCCAATCCGCTCTCACCCCCCTCCCGATCGTTTAGTATGAGCCCACTAGCTCGGGTCTTTACTGTTCCCACCTCCACCAACAAGGAGAAGGAGGGGGCGAGGGGCGTCTATTGGTGGTGTTGCAGAAGGAGTGGTCATACGTAAATCTGCAAATGGAGTTGGTCGGGAAGGAGGTGATCTGGTTTGGATGTCGAGCACCTATCCCAGCCAAGGATGACTGCAGCACCTCGCAGCTCCCATTGGTACGATGGCCCCGAGCCCAGGAGTGCAAATAATGGTGGTGCTGGTGGGTACGGAGAGAGACCGATTTCGGTGACGAGTACGAATGCGAGCGAGGGCAACACGATCCCACTGCTCTCGCTTCCACCTTCTCCCCAACCTCCGTCGTCTATCGGAGCCTCATAGTTATTCACACACCTCGAGATTATCAATACCTCTCTTCAATGAACCAGCAGTTGTTTCATTTCTTCCAAAGTGACATCGACATCACGTTGATGATACCATATGCTGTGTCTATTAGAAAGGTAGAATGGGCTACATACGTTGCAAATACTAATCAATGGAGAGATCGTCGAAGGCAGGGTCGACTATATAGGATCTACCGCCGACAAACCTATGATAATGATTGCACCAGTCTTGAACGCGGGTTCTCAATCTGACAAAATCGTCAATCGATTCCCTCCTAAGAGTCTTCAACGACTGGACAATAGCGTAACAGCTCCCATCGCCGTCCTTCCAGATTTCCGGCCGCTTGACTTTCATATCTAGGAATTCAGCAACTGCTTTGGCAAAAGCCCCTGACCACCCTCCAGAAACAAGGTGAGCTGGTTCGAGGAGATGACAAATTGCTGCTGTCAAAGAACGTGTGATATGCAACACGGCCTGCTGGGCGAGAGGCTCGCGATCATAGTCGATAGCCTTGTCTCCATATCGAAAGGTAAGATTTTCCGAACCGGGAGACCCCAAATAGTCGTGATATGCTGTCCCAAGGGGTCCCTCGACATCTGGGAGAGATAATGCGTGCACAAAACAGGCCATGAGATCAACGGCGAGCAGCTTCCGCCACATTTCTGACCATTCAGGCTTGACAGTGGATCCAGAAGTCGTCCAGATAGACCAAGGCATCCACACCGATGGCCATTTGAAGAGAGCATATCGAACGTGAGGCTCATCTAGTGCCTCTGTGCTGGCCAAAGTGATAGTAGACAAGCAGTCCAAGCATCCCGATAGAAGCCGGTTGGATGACTTCTGTGGACCATCAGCGGAAAATTCCAACGAAAGATCAGGGTTTTGCAGGAATTCGGGAAACGACGAGTGGATGAACCAATCCCCAAGCCCCGAAGTGTTCAATACCGAATGCAGCCCTCTGATAGCTCGGATCCCGCTGCCGGGGTCTCTCCCGGACAGGCTATCGAAAATGGGGACGGCTTGGCCAAGGGAGGCCTCGTGAGGGAATTTCAGGCGAAATTTGGAAATGATGAGCTCTCCGAGAACCTCAGCCATCGTTTGGGTATTCCCTTCAGGGCAAGACCGCAGGATCTGCCTGTAGAGCTCGTGGAGAGAGGAGAAGGGGGTCGAACGGGTAAGGTCATAATTGGAGGATGAAGAGCCGTCGAGAAGGTTCCGGAGGCGGCTGTGTGGATCGTAGTTAGGGTCGTCGATATGTCGAATGACAGTGGACGCGTAGAGCATGTGGCCACCGGCACGCTGAACCAACTCCTCCACCAGATCCTGATTGTCCACTCCGATGCGAGTTAGCTCTTCCTTGACGAACTTCTCTACGTCGTACATGTTATCCCCGACCTCATACAGATCGACGAAATCCACCAGATCTTTGAATTTTGGCAACTCAATATGCTGTTTGATCCACGGTTCCGGCCTGCTGAGGATGAGGAAAGATAGAGGGAAAGAGTGGGATGCGAGGGTGTGAATGAGGTCGAGGACGCGCCGTTGGACCATCTCCTGGTCTTCCGCGTACCTCTTCTGAACTCGAGACTCCTGATCCGAGTTGATACATTCGTCAAGCCCGTCGACAATGATCAAACGGTTCGGCATATGACTGGTGTCTCCAAGCGCTTTGAAGGGCCCGATGATCAGCTTCATCAGCTGCATTTCCAAAGCCTTGGAAAAGATCATCGGGTCCCGCTTGACGGCGCGCTCAATATGGGGAACGAGCTCAGGGATGGAAATGGACAGTTGATATGTGAGGGTGATGATGAAGCGTGCGGGGCTGTTTCGCTCTGCGGACGTCCTCCAGAAGAAGAACGTGGCACCAATGAGGCCGAACCCAAGTTCCTCGGCCTTCTCCTCTAACTTCTCCGAAATGGTGCCAGCGACAGCAGTCTTCCCATATCCGGCTGGCGCATAGATCCACATGATGGGTTTACCCGATCTCTGTTGGTACCCATACCAGTCGAAGACACGGTAAATGACAGCCTCCCTTGTTCCGGCGTGGCATCGAGGGGGAGGGAAACGCTCGTCGGAGTCGTGCATGGCCCCTGTTGCTGCGCGCTCTTGCATGTACTGCAGTACTACATGAAAAGGGAATGTTATTCACAAGGCAAGCGACGGGCAGAGAGTTTGACGCACCATCACCGTTTGAGATATTGAAGGTGTTGACTCCTCCGGAGATACTGCCGTTGTATATATGCCCTCGGTTGTGTTCTTGATGATAGGTCCTTGAGTACGGGGTGGACCGGTGGTTGACAGTGGGCTGCCGAGTCCGATCGCACATGCTACTTGAAGATTGGAGGCTCGAGTGGCGGATTGGACCGTCGTGTTTCTCTATCAGCACTTCACGTCAGAAATAATCAGGTAGAGTCGAGCTCTCATTTCACTAACGCAGTAAGTCGCCTTGGTACTGCCGGGTGTGGTCGGCGTTTTGAAATAGCAGTGCTGACGACATTTGGCCATCAGGTCGTTGATGTGCAGCTATCAAGAGAATCAGCCTCGCTTTGACCCAGACTCTACGGAAGGGAGTCACCTTGGTTCCAAACACTGTATATTGGTTCGTTAAAGTCATTACTTGTCCTGTATTGCTGCTGATCGGTCGCTGACGAGGCAGGAGGCGATGCTATTACCGTTGAAACATGAGTTTTTGTTTGCTTTGGGCAGAGAGAAACCCGACCCTGGGTGTTCCGATCGTCATGGTAGTAGCCCTCCGCTGGGTACGTGCGGTTATTCCCATCGTAGGCCTGGTGGCCCGTACTGTATAGCGGACTGTGCTCGTTCACTCCTCGGCTGGCAGGCACTGCTTGGACTGGCTGCATTTCGGTCCCGACTGTGCTTCGTGGCGGCAGTGTGCTACAATCATAGTGGCCATCGACCGGGTAGCTGTTGCTTTCATGACTTTGAGGGGCGCCCGTGCGGTTGGTTGGAGGGTTGTGGATCGTATCTCCGCCAAAATGGGAGCTAGGCGCCCTTTCTATAAGGGTTGGGCGTGCAGGTGGGGCGACGCGAAAGAGAGAACGGTTACGAGCAAGTGCAACAGATCGTCCAACCGATATCAGCAAAAGTGACATCTAAGATTGCAAGAGAGTTTTACCGGCATAAGGTAGATATTTCTCGTCGCAATTGGGCCAATCGCCCGGTTGAACACCAGGAGCTGGCTCTGGCGCCCGAGCTTGGGGCCAGTTCCAATCCACTATCCAAGATGTGTCAGTGTGAGCTGGAAGCCTGCTCCTCAGAAGTTGCTGAATACACACACCTTCATTACCAGAATGATATGTGTCAGAAACTGAGTCCGGGTTCGACCTTGACATGGTGGTGGTACGTGGAAAAGGGTGACGGATGCCATCGAAAGCCTTCAACAGCTCTCCTGTGGCTGTGGCAGTCCCCGCACACATCATCGAAAAAACGAATAGAGGTTAGAGATGTCATGCCATGATAATATGATTCGCCTCTGAACTGGCGAGATTCTGAGCTGCCGAGGCTGAGCACCCTTCGTGTGCTGTTGGCAGTTGCGTACTTGCTTGTTGCCAACTCGGCCCAGGAGCGCAAGAAAATTTGGCCTTGGCATAGCCAACCCATGGCTAGAGTCAAACAGTGTGCTAGCTGTCGGAGGTCAGCATCTCCTAGCGCCCCGCAGTCAAATTGACAAACGAATATCTTGGTTTGCTTCCTGAGCCCTCCCCAGTCAATGGCATCGGACAGTGGTGATCACCACGTGAAGTTCCACATTGCCAGCGCTTACTGGCGAAGTCATTGAGCTTCCAGTCCAACGAAAAAATACCAGAGAATCAAGAGCCCTATTTGTATTTCCTCGTTGGCTCCTTCGTGGTGGTGGAGAACGAAAGCGGAGTTTGCTGATGAGATCAAATTCTTTTCCCCAACCTTCACCAGGTTCACCTCAAATGTCCATCGACCTCTCTCTTTCGCGTTTACACCAACTTTTGCCTCATCTTCCTCTTCAATACACCCGTCCGACTATCCATATTGCTGGTACTAACGGAAAGGGATCTGTATCTGCACTGGTTTCGTCGATTTTGGCGGAATGCTCGTCATCGTCAACACCACTCTCGATAGGTCGATTCAACTCACCACACCTGGTCCACATAACCGACTGTATAATTATAAACGGCCAACCCGTTTCCGCAGCATCGTACGAGGTAACCAGGGCTGTTGTCTTGAAGGCGGATGAACAACATGGAACCAAATTGACACCATTCGAGGTCTTGGCTCTTACCGCGCTTCAGGTCTTCGAACAGGCCGCGGTGGATATCGTGGTGATGGAAGTGGGTATGGGAGGAAGATCGGACGCAACGAACGTCATTCCGACAGAGTGCATCCTAGTCTCAGCCTTGACCTCAGTCGATCTCGACCATCAAGGATTTCTGGGCGACACTGTTGGAGCTATCGCGACCGAGAAGGCTGGTATTGCTCGGAGAGGGAAACCGTTTGTGCTGGGTCCACAGAGCATGAATAATCGAGATGCTGTGGAAAGGGCTGTCAAGAGCAGAATTGGAGAAGTCGGAGCACGGTTGTGTGAGTCTGTGAAGGTCGAAGCGATTGGGAAGGAGGACACACAATTCGCATCTGGGGATTTCCAGCCACCCAAGGGAACCACCATCGAGGCCCGTATTCCAGCGCTGTCGTCCACGCCCGTCCACATCGTCCTTCCACTCCATGGGGCTCATCAGCTCGACAACCTCTCCACTTCGTTGGGAATTGTACAGGCTCTGCTGTCACTCGACGATTCTGGCCTCGATTTGCGGAAGGTTATCACCCTGGATGCTGTGGAGAGAGGAATAGCGAATGTGCGGTGGCGAGGACGACTCAGCTGGCATCAATATACCGCCCCAGGAAGGCGAGTCCCCGTTCTAGTGGATGGAGCACATAATCCTGCATCTAGTCGGACATTAAGGGCCTACCTCGACTCTCTACTTTCCTCGTCATCTCCCATGGGCAAGCATTTTCATATCACATACATCCTCGCGCTATCACACTCTCCTCCGAAGAAACCAAGAGACACACTCGAGGCACTTTTCACCCCCACGTCGGACTCCACAGCGTCCCCTCGTCTTTCAATATCGGCTGCGTTCGTCCCGTTCATGCCCCCTACCAACATGCCCTGGGTCAAGCCTGTTCAGCCAGCACAACTCGCCCTTTCCGTTCAAGACCTTTCTCCTGAGCTGTCGCCCCAGCCTTGGACGCCATCTCAAGATGTCGCTCTGGGTGAAGGAGAGGAGAACATTTGCTTGAAGGAGGCTTTGGACTGGTCAGTCAGGCTCCAAAAGAGCGGGAGCTCGTGGAATGCGGAAGAGGTTCAAGAACTGATCGTTATCGCTGGGAGTCTGTATTTGGTGGCAGATTTCTATCGTCTACTTGACGGTTTCAACGCCATGTCATCTTGATATTCGGGTGGAAGAGTTGCTCTTTCCCTCTCTTCCCTTCGCTTCAAAACCATGCATGAGTAGCTACTGATTAGATCAAGGCGTCCATAGATTAGATTCCTCACCTCGGCGATCTCCGCATTGAACTCCATGCGCTTGCAACCCTGGCCTTGCATGACGGGCGCTGGCGCTGTGTTGAAACGGCACTACGAGCCTGTACTGGCGCTCATTCGGTTGCGATGCCGACAAGGCCTTTTGTAAGTACGTACTGATGACGCCCTCTCCAAGCTCTCTCATTCCTTTTCCACTTTGACTCGGACTCCTTTCCAGCTAAATGGTGGACATTCCATCGATCCGCTGCCCGTCATTCTTTCATTTCCACACTCTTTTCGTCACAGTGCTCGTCTTCCTTTCCGTCAACTCTGCTCTCTGCGCCCATCCAACTGTCAGAGTCAATGTCCCAGACCAACCGCCCTCGACCGCTGCTCACGCAATCGAGGAAAACTTCATTGGAATCTCATTTGAACTGAGCCCTTTCGATACGCTATGTGAGTATCTCCCAGCTTGTGCCCAGCATGACAGGGAACACGTCGACTTATCTAAACTCTAGGGGGAACTTCGTCTAAGCAGCTACCTGCAGCGATGCAGAACTACCTTCACAATCTTATTGCGAGAATGCCCGGTAAACCCTTACGGATTCGGATTGGGGGGAACGGAATGGATGGGTAAGTCCCCTTTTGTTGTCGATATCGAGATCATTGCTTTCTAGTCCACCGACACTAAGTCTCCCAGCTCAACCTACGTCCGAAAACTCAAATCTGTCCTGCAAATTCAGGACCCTTCTGCATATTTCAACGATATCCCAGTCGAGTTTGGGGCCAAATTCTTTGAGCTGTTGAACGGCATGACTGATAAAGTCGGGCCGATGCAGTTCACGATAGGCCTGAGTATGCGAAACATCAAGGGAAACTTCGATGATTCTCTGAAAAATGTCGTGGATCTTGCTAAAGATGCGAAGAGCATGTTGGGCGGAAGACTAGATGCGCTGTTGTTGGGCAACGTCAGTCTTTTCTCTTTGTTTCATTGTGGCCCTTTGCTCAACCCGCGCACCCTTGCTCAGGAGCCGGACCTCTACAGTACGAACGGGAAGCGGCCTTCTTATAGTATCAATACATACGCACGTCGATCCCTCTTCCTATCGCGCATCTTCTCATGTCTTTCCATCACCTCCAGATTCCTGAAATCGATGAAACCGTCGCAGCATTGACCAAGGCTAAAGTACTGGAGTCGGGAACTCCGCTTCTTGGTGGTCCGACCGTATGTTGTTCATGGTACGCTAACTCACAGCTTGAAACCCGTTGAGAACGATACTTATGCCTTACATATGTCTACAGGAGCCTTTTGGATGTTCTTAACGCAGGGCTGGAGAGACATCCCTTCAAATACTATACGTGCGTTGTACATTCCACTTTACACAAAATTCATGGAACTCATGAAGACTGGAAATTCCAGCCTTCAAAGATACCCTAATCATGCTTGTGAAGGAATTAATGAGCGAAACACGAACCTAACCTATTATCTCAGGCACGAGAATGGTCAGTACGTCGGTCCCAGCAGTGGCTAGTACAGATCTCTGATTGTTTCGCCGTTCTAGTTGAGCCTTATCTGAGTTGGAACGCGCCTGGAATGGCTCGTGCGAAGGCCCTCGGCGTTCCAGTCGTCTTCTCTGAGTACAACTCGGTAGCATGTGGAGGCACGAATATATCAGCAACTGTATGCACCTTACTATGCCTCTTGCCTGTACCCCCGTTGACTGACTACACAGTTTGCGATGGCGCTATGGTCCATCGACGTCGGACTCAAAGCTGCCTCGTTGGGATTCAGCGCCGCTTTCCTTCACACCCGTGAATTCGGTATTCAGTACAATCTCTTCGACCCTCCTGCAGCTGATAGCTCACGCTCGATGGAATCTGGCTGGCGTACCGGGACACCGTACTATGCGACTTTATTCCTCGCCGAGGTCACCTCTCCTGAAGGCAACATCGTGGTAGACCTCAATCTCCACGACCCTTCCCAGACTCCGAACGCAAACGCCAGTGCGACGGTAGCTGGTTACGCCATATATTCAGCGAAAGATAGAGGACGCCAAAAGCTCGTGTTCGTCAATTATTCCGATAGCGACTCCCAACCTTTCAGGATTGCAGCTAATACGACTTACAAAGTCGAGTATAGAACACTGACCGCTCCGAATGTTCGGGAGAAGAACAATGTGACTTGGGGCGGACAGACTATTGGAGGCTATGGGAACTTGGTGGGCGAACAAGCGGAACCAAAGATGGAATGGTGTAGGGATAGCTGCATAGTAAACGTCCCCGGCCCTGGCGCTGTGCTAGTCACGTTAGGGAATAGCGCTACCTTATTTAGAGGTAATACGACGATTGCTGCTCCTGGGGAGTCAGGCAGTCGGATCAACCTCCGAGGTTGGCCCCTGGGTTTGACTTTCTTGGTGACTGCGGGCACCACGATGTTGTTATTCTTATAGCAGATACCGAACGACGAGATGGCCATGGTCAACTTTACATACAAGCGCGTACACTTTTTCTCATTCTCTCATTTCTAGGAGTACGGTCGCGATAGGCGATCCCTTCGTCGTCCATCGCCGGCTACTGGGTGTTCATCTGGGTGGCCCCTTCAAAAGGAGGGAAGGCAGTCCAACGATCCTTAGTAAAGACTGTTGACCCAATTTCAGTTAGACTCCACCTTGCATTCGAAAGGAAATGAAGGATCTTCACTTACATTCGAGGCCAACAGGCTTGTCCGCGAAATGCTTGAAATTTCCAGTTTGGATAGCAGCGCCCTCTCCAAAGGCAGCGGAACGATGGGAGATGGCGCTCCCACAATTTCCACAGAACACTCGCGTAACTGGGTCGTACGATCGCGAGTCTAGGTCAGTAGACTCTCGTATGAGGTAACAAACTGCTCTTACCGGTGTTGCCACTCAGGACCTTCACACTATATTCCTTGACAGGACCTTCAATCTTCGTATCCTTGACGGGGGCCAGAACGTTGGTGCTGAATGCGCTCCCGGACGTTTGCTTGCAGTCCAAGCAGTGGCAAACGATTTGATCCTTGAAGCTATCGCCATTCTCGATGGTGATCGTGGTCTGTCCGCAGAGGCATTGTCCTTGGATGGCGTTGGGCATGTCGGCGAAATTGATGTGAAAAAGTCTTTGCGAGAGTCGGTCGTTTGACTGGTAAATGATATGAGCGAAGAGGCTGCCTCTCTTCAGGCTTTATAGGGTGTTTCATGGGAATCCTAGCTCGAAAGGACTGGCACACGGAGGACCGGTTGGATTCTCAGTTCGGTAGAGAATAACTTCATGTCGTAAAATATCAGCACAGATCTCCACTTCGGACCTCACTTGTAGGACACATAGGTACTTGGCATCTATATTTCAGTAAGCGATCCTAGTAATTCGTAAGCGTATACCAAAGTGTGTGACTATGATAACATTCCCATCCGTGAACACTTGCGCCCAAATACCTGCGAAAGATCAGCACGGGACAGTCGAAGCAGCTTTTGATACGATGCTGGGTCAGCTACAAGAGCTGCTGACTTAGAATTGTCCGTAGGAGGGCCAGAGGACGCCTGATACACAAGGGAGGGAATTAGGTTGGGGGACCGAGATCATTGTCACCCCTTTCCTCCCCTTGACACGGTCCAGGGGCTTGATGAATGCCCCAGATTCTGAGATATCTCTCATCCCCTCGGAGTCGCGGTGACTGACTGAGGGAAAAGGGATGAGTTTAATCAAAGATCACCGAGAAGCCCCGCTAGCACTGAGACTATGTATCAAATCCTTAAACGATTCAATCAAGGTACCACCTGGCTGAGCTTCTATGATTATACCAAGCAACAGAATCGGACAAGGTCACCACGAGCTATAGACTATGAATATAGAAGGAGAACGGAGAAATTGCAGTATACGACGATGAGAGAAAGAGAAATATCAATCTGATCAGAGAAGATCCTAGGATATCAACGAAAGTGAGCAGAGACTCGAGTAATCCACGAGGCATCCAAAACCATATCTATCGGGTTTGGGCTGAGTAGATAGGGCCGGGAAGGGGTAGGCTTCAGCGCGCTGACTCAGGTGGGTCGGCTGGACCACTCACAAGTTGTTCGTTAGTTTCCAAAAAATTCGATCAGATGGATTTTCCGTAAGTCATCTTCGTGAGGTCCGTCGCAGATGTAGACCATACGCCCGGTCAGCGGGTCCACAGAGTACCCTGTGGTCAGTTCATGCATGGGTTCCTTCAGTAGAACATGGTGCCATTTGGAGCTACATCGAGCGACCACAGGGGAGATGAACACCTCAACGTGTTGGCCGGGATAGTGTAGCGCAGTGCTGAAAGATGGATAGGTTTGAAATAACGTGTGAATCGGATCTTCAGTCTCATCGATAGGATTCGGGAGGGGG
Source organism: Candolleomyces efflorescens (assembly GCA_027579765.1). Taxonomy (NCBI): domain Eukaryota; kingdom Fungi; phylum Basidiomycota; class Agaricomycetes; order Agaricales; family Psathyrellaceae; genus Candolleomyces; species Candolleomyces efflorescens. The sequence goes on from JAMZDL010000203.1 coordinate 10,794, forward strand.
ATAATATGCTGGGAAAGGTAACTGATCTCGAGCTCATCGGCTTTGGGGCAAAGGTTATAACGGTTCACCGCATAGTCCGAGCTCGATTCCTCGAGCTTGGCGATGACCTCGTAACAGAACTCTGAGTCCGTATCGAGGGTACAGGTGGGAGCCGAGTTCAGTGCAAAGAGATACGGTGCACATTCTCGCTGATTGTAGTCATGATAGCCCATGGAGAAGTCAGGTTTGACATCCTTTGGAACCAGTGCATCGACACTGCATGCGGCCTTGAAGTCGCGAAGATCCCAGGCGATGATGCCTTCGCTGGTGAACCCAAGCAAACAGTCACCAGCTATGGTTAGCTACAGAAAAGGTCAGATATCGAGAAAGTGTACACGGATGCGCCACTGACACTACGGCGTGCTAGCTTGCGTTCCCGCAACGACCAGAAAACGAACTTGCCGGTGCAGAAATTCCAAATCACGACTTTGTTCGGCTCGTCATCCTGCCATACTTGGTGAAGGAGAGCGTATTGCTCTGTAAGAATCACGCGATCTATGCGAGGAACCATGGAGTTGACTTGAAGCTCCCGCTTGAGCCTGATGGCTGTGGATTTGGGTAAAGGGCCGATTTCGTATACCCTGCATCTGTCAAACCATCAGGGCGCAGTCCCTCTACCAAGAGGGGAATGATGACAAACCTCTGGGCGCGATGCTGGTCCCGCACCAGAGCTGCGAATAGCAGAAAGGCCCCCCGCGTCTTCGGGAATGATAAACGACGGACTATAGATCCATGCTCCATGCGGACTGTACCCACGACTTGAGGAATTCGAGTTGACGAGCGATCAGACTCAGGAGCTTTCAAGTCCCAAAGCGTTATGGAAGCGTCGGTTTGAGCCAGGACGTAACGACCGCCAGGAATAATGTGGAGCTGCCGAAAGTGTTCGGCGATATCCGACTGAGAACGCCACTCAAGAGTCTGCTCACTATACGGAAGAGGGTCCGAGAATCTGCCTGTGCCACAAGTCTTTCTACGCAAGAGATAAGGGCCAAGAACCGCGCGCTGAAGATCAATCAAAGTCATCGATTCGACGGGGTATGAGGGTTCAAAAGCTTGCTCCCGACTGCACATCAAGTGAAGGGCATGTAGCCATAGATGACGCTCTCGTACGGCTGTGTTGAAGGTTTTACATGTCTTCTGTTAGTCAGACGCGGTTTCTCGTGCAGAATACTGAAAAGCCACCCACCTGACCGACGGACAACAACTCGATGGGCTCGAGCTCGAGAAAAACAAGGTGGTGTAACTCGCCAGGAAGAGACAGTATACCGATTTTGGCTGTTGCAGATGACCACGGTGCCATTCCAACGTAGCTTATCGGTCAAGAGATGAGGGCGAAAGGCAAAGCTTTGGTCAGAGGCAATCGCGTTGAACAGGACCATGCGACCGTGGGAACCGGTGTCAATGGTGCCGGTCAGTGCTGCCACGCGCCACACGGCATGGACTTGGCGACATCGTCGTTTTGAAGCCTCTCTCTCAGTCACTGGAACATGAAAACGAGCATTGAACAGTTCATTTGGTAGATACAATGGATATATCTATTAATCTAATTCTAAATATGCAACGAGAAGAAAAGAGTGTTGATTCAAAAGGTATGTGATACGATTCAAGTCCATAGCATCAAAGACGTGCATAGAAAAGGAGATCGTCAAAGCGAAAAAAATGAAGGTTCGTGAAGGTATTAATTCGATGTATATAAAGTTGTCCTTCCTCTAAAAATGATGAAATGGAAAAATTCTAATTCTTCTTCTTTCCGCGCTTGAACGATGGCAACAGACTACCGGTCCTGATCCTGAACATGTAGGTCAAGAAAAAGATGAGGAAAACCTAGGAAATCGCAATAGTAAGCATCGTAGTCCCAAGTCGATGTACAAGGGAAGAAAAAGCTACTCACATTGAAGGCACAGAACACAAACATCAACCCAACATTCCTCCATCGGTGACTGTAGAAAATGTTGAAGTTGCCCTCCAAGAACTGATCAGTCGTCCTGGTGCTGCAGAACTGGCACGCGGACGTCGCATCGGGGTTCGCCAAGTAGCCTCCAGCACGCGACATGAAGGGGTCGAGATACTCTGCACACGTCAAACCGGACGGGGGAGTAACAGAGACAAACTCGACAGCCGAACAGTTGATTTCCTGGCGACCAATGGCTTGACCCAGAAGACCTTCAACGAGGTAGGTGTAGGGCGAGAGACGATACATCCACTTCCACCACCCGAGTTGTCGGAAAGGTTGAAGGACACCATTGCTAAATATATGAGTCAGCGCCCAGTCCGTTACGGTAAAGAGGAGAGAACGACGTACAATGTGATGACGAAGGAGAAGAGGAACGAGAAGAGCAGGGCTCCGATTTCAGCACTGGGCGCCATAGATGCTACGGCCTATACAACAGGTTATCAACTAGATCGTCGAAAGTGTGACGAAAGGATACTCACCTGACCAATCGACGTATAATAGATCGGGAACACGACGCCGAGCATCAAGAAGGTGTATCCCGCACGAGAGTTGGGGAACCCAACAGTCCAGAACCAGCACAGGAACATCAACGTCGACCCGAGAACAGTCCAAGGAATCTCGATGAGGAGTTGGGCGGTCAACAAAGCAGTCCAGCTATACATCCGACTAGGGCGCTCCCTAATCTCGTAGATGCTCCGCGTCTTCACGAAAGGTACCATCAACTGACTGGCGGAAGGTACACTGATGATCGTGACCATGAAAATAGCCTGGTCGTGCATTCAGCATCGAAAAAGCGATCAAGACGATTCAAAAACTCACGAAAAGCTTGTTCTGCGTTCCCTGCTGCGTATCCTTGGACTGATAGAACGTAAACCCAACGAAGAGACCAGCCAAAATGTTCAGCGCAAACTTGGCCGCAAGGAGGTACGTCGGATTCCTCCAGTACGAAGACGCCTCTCGGATGAAGAGCTCCTTGACTTGGTACAACCACGGTGTCGCGAACTCGGAATGCAGATCAGCAGTCACCGCGGGCCTGTTCCGTCCTTCAGCGTAGTAAGCGTCGATTTCGTCTTGAGTCCGTGCAGCTTCGGGAGATGCACGCCAGATGGCGTCCCAATCCTGAGCGGAAGTCGCAGTCGCGCCGGCTCCGATAACGTCCAGCATATACTCGGCACTATTGACGAAAAAAGAAAGGAGTGAGTGAGTGGTGGTAGTTGGTGGAGAGTAAGAGAACTTACGGATTCTCGGAGGAATCACACCTCCTAGCACCGTTACTTTCAAAGTAGTCGATCATAGTCGTAGCGTTGTCACCCAAATCGCCGAAATAAACCGTCTTGCCGCCCTTCTTGAGCAGGAGCATACGATCGAAGACTTGGAACAGTTCGGCCGAAGGTTGATGGATACTATATGGATCTCATCAGCCGCGAACAACAATTCGACTAGAAGAGCAACCTACGTGCACAGGATAGCCTGACCCTGATCAGCCAAGCTTCTCAAGAAGGAGACGATAGCCCAGGCACTTTGAGAGTCAAGACCAGAGGTAGGTTCGTCGAGGAACAGGAGAAGTTTGGGCTATACGAACGGTCGGTCAGCTGACGAGTAGGGTGACCGGGCACAGAGACGTACCTTGGCAGCGAGCTCAACAGCGATCGTAGTCCTCTTGCGATGTTCGACGCTCAATGAGCCAACAGCAGCATCAGCGTACTCTTCCAAACCACAAATCTGCAAACACTTCTCGACGCTAAGAAAGAAGAACAAGATGATTCATCGGTCAGTCGATGAAAAACAGCAAGTTTGGATTGGAACGTACTATTCTTCTTTCTCAGCGAGCGGGACGGAAGGCGGCTGACGGAGCTTGGCAGAGAACAAAAGGGCCTCACGAACAGTCGACTCAGGAACATGAGTATCCATCTGCTGAACATACCCACTATATCACGAAAAATCAGCAAAAAGGAAATAAAAACCCAAGCCACCAAAAATCACTCACGTCTGACTCTGGAAATCCGCCGGAAGGGCTTGACCATTGACGAGCATCTCGCCCGTAACAGCGCCGACATAGACCCTCTTGGCAAGAACGTTCAACAAGGTCGTCTTCCCCGCTCCACTCTCGCCCATCAACGCAGTCAACTTGCCAGGTGCAACGAATCCCGAGACGTCCGAAAGGAGGAACCTATCGTCTTCGCCTTTGATAGGCACGCTGTATCGCACGTTTCGCCAAGTGAAGACATCAGGATTAGGAGCTGGTGTAGCAGTCTTCTCGCCGCCATTGTTGGAAGCGTTGGGTTTACGATCGGCGATAAGGTCAGCGGCAGATCCCGAGGCGGCTCCCTCGACGTCGCTCCTCTTAGTCCTCTTCGTACCGCGCTTGAACAAGGTGACGGAGGTGTTGACGGTGGTTGCAGTGTTGTATTCGGCGAAGATGAGCATGAAAAGACTGAAGCCGATACCGAAAGCGATGATAATGCCGAGATTCTACACAAGAGTTTGAGGAAACCGTCGAAGAGAAGCAAGAGAAAGTGTGACTTACCCTCCAAGTGTGCGACCACTCGAACTCGAAGCTCAACCTCGCAAACACAGCTCCATCCACAAAGTCTTGACCAGGCTGAGCACCCACAACCGCACAAACTTGGTTCGCGAGCGTAATATTCTCGTATCCAGGTCCTTGGGGCACAAGCGCGTCGCATTTGCCTTGAAGCGTACGGAACTCGTTGGTAAGGATCGATTCGAAACCATAGGCGAGGGGCTATAGCGATACCCCAAGTCAGCGTCAATCGAAGATGGCGAAGAGAGAAGCAAACGCACGTTGATATAAGTAATCCACCTCAACGCTCCAATCATCGTCGGCTTGGGGATGTTGTACCCAGTATAAATTGACAAAGCCAAGATGGAGATACCAGCAAACGTCTGAGCCGTAGCTTCACTCTTGAACGCGGCAGCGATACCTCGGAACCACGACTTCATCGTGAGCGAGAGGACCGTAGCGAACAAAAAGAAAGTGCTACAAAAAGCAATCGTAATCAGGAAAGGAGTGAGAAGCAAGTAAGAAAAGGACGCACAAGAATTGATCAGCAGAGCGTTGAAGACCGGTCATGAAGTAGATGATGATGCTGAAGAACGTCATGATAACCAAAGTGACGGGTACGTCCACGAGAGTGTGAGCGAGCGCTTCGACGAAGGGATGATACAGGGCGGCTTTCTCGTGTCGGACAACGATGGGTCGTTGAGAGTAAAGAGCCGGAATTTCAGACATCGTGGCGAGAGCGGAGAAGAGCAGAGCACTAATAGATAGGATCGAAACACAGGGATGAGCGAAAGGGACAGAGAGATGGTATGAAGTGGTACGCACAAGAAGAGAACGCCACCGCGAGAGAAGTAAGCCGAGGTGGAGGGAGACATGTTGAGGAAGACCGTGCCCATGATGATAGCTTGGAAGATGTACGAGCTGAATCTCGGTAAGCCTCATATAACGAGTAGAGGGAGGGAGCGACTCACAAAAGGTTCATGCCAGTAGCCAACGAGTCACCCGTCATGATCTGGACCTTCCTCCTCATAACCGCAGCGACTTGTTGAGGGATCGTAAGCATGTACGGGCTATAAAAGTCGTCAGTCATTCAGCACTAGTACAACCACCAAACCACTCACTTCTTCTTCCCACTCCTCTTCGCAAACTCAGCCCTCGCACTGCTCACATACGCATCCTTCCTCTCAGCGCTCCCCGAAAACTCTCGAATATAACTCTCCACCTCCTCGCTATTCTCCCTCCCAGCTTTAGTCTGCTTAAAGTACTGCGCAAACTCATCTGCAGAACGAGGCTGGGTCGTAACACCCGCCCTCGGGATCCGAGCAGCAGGGTCGGTAACAGCAACCAGGAAATCCGGGGTCGTCTGCCTATTCGCAGGCTCGTACCCCATCTCCTGGAAATACGCCTTAGCGGTCTCCGCAGGGCCAAAGTACGCCATGCGACCTTCGTAGATCACGCAGACTTTATCAAAGTGCTTGTAGAGCTGCTCGCCGGCTTGGTAGATCGAGACGACGGTGGAGAGGCGCATGGTGTCGGTTGCGATGCGGAGAGCTTGGACGAACTCGAGGGCGGTGGAGGCGTCGAGACCGCGGGTGGAGCTGCGCGCGTCGGTAGGTCAGATAATGAAGAACAGCGAGCGAGCGCGCGATAGATGGAGATAAACTCACTTGTCCCAGCAAGTAATACACGCCCTAGTGGCTAACGCCTCTGCAATACTAACCCTCTTCTTCTCACCACCACTAACACCTCTCACAGCAGCATCACCGACAAACGTCTTCCTCGCATGCCTCAACCCAAACACCGTCGTCAAAATCGTCGTAAGGGTCTCCTGGAACTGCTTCCTCGAGTAATCAGCACGGTCGCGGGGCGTCCTGGTACGCGCTGCAAACTGAATGGTCTGCTCGACAGTGAGGGTGGGGAAATGCACGTCGTCTTCGGGGCAGTATTGGACGTCGCCCCTAAAGTGCTTCGCGAGGTCCGCGGGGGTGATGGAATCGTAGTGCCGGGAGCCAGAGACGGAGTGGTACTCCTTGGTATGGTTGGCCATGGTCTTGAGGAGGGTGCTGCATCCTGCGCCTGGGCTTCCGAGGACGACTGGATGCCGAGGTCGTTAAAAAACCAAAGACAGTATGTAGTGGGACTTGGAAGAACTCACGCAGCATCTCTCCGGGCTTGACGACACCCTCGAACCCGGACAAGATATCCTTCAAGGGAGGGTGACGAGCATTCTTGATTTCCTCAAGGAGTGTAAGGGGATTGAGGACCGAACCGAGAGTGGGTTGGTACGACGCGCTGGAGCCGATACCCTTGACGCCGAGATCGCGGAACGCAACACCAAGTTCACGAGGCTTGATCTCCGCCTGGTCGCGTCTGATAACAAAAATTCACAAAGTCAGTGACTAATCCCCTTCAACGATCGACAACTGGCGTACCTTCGAACGATAGACCTAATGGTCTTCTCCAAATCAAACGCGCCTTCTCCATTCACAGGCAGGGTGTCATCAGACTGTATACTCCCCTGCTCAATATCCTTCGCCTTCTCAGCGCCCAAACCGGCCTTCAAATTCTCCCTATCGCGCGTCAAAGTCCTCTTGAGCTCGTTGACGCCCTCAGGGTCGAAAAAGTCCATGGAAACATGGGAAGCAGATGACAGGCGGCGTGTGCGTCCATGAGGGTGCGCTGGGGGAGGGTGAGGCGACGAATGGTGTTGGTGGTGGTGCGACTCGGGGTGCGTAGTAGACACGTTGTTGAGCGTAGGGTCGGAGGGTTGGCGGGAGACGACTCCAGAAGGAGGCGCGGTCGTCTCCTCTTTGATATCATTCAGCGGGTAACTCTCGGCCTCCATCTTTGCAGGAGGGGAAGTCAAGTAGAAGTTGAATTAGGGAGGGGGGAGGTAGGACGATAGCTACTAAGCTACCTCAAGGGGTCCAGACATAATATAGGAAAATGGACCGAGTCCCTTTTCTTCCATCCATCCAGCGCAATCCCGCCGGTAAATTGATATCGCATAAGATGCCTGTGTAACGCGTTCCTGTTCCGAACTCTCCATTTGGAAAAAAACCCATGCTGCCCTCGGTTAGGTTGCATCCTCGAATCCCAATCAGAGGTGTCATTGTCCTCCTGCGATACGATAATCTCAACGAGACAAAGAGCAACAAGAAAGCAAGAAAGCATCTCCAAGCTCCCAGTCGATTCATCCATCCATTCGAGGACTTGGATCGATAGGTTAGATGGAGACTTTGCACGGTAATGGTACTGCTGTGTGGTGTAGTGGCGACGACATACCGAAAATCGACTAGTTTACGTCACCCACTTTCTCGTAACTCGATCGCTCATTGGCCAGCACCTCACGAAGCGCCCAGGATAACTGGCAAACCGTATTAGTCAGTGACACATCCGTCCTGCGTAAGCGGAAAGCTGCTCTATCCGCTTACCCACTTTGTGTAGTCGTTCGTAGTCGTGATATAGTAGTGGCTAGTTGCGGTTCTAGTGGTTGTATTCATCGATCGTTTCATTGATTTTTTTTGTTCATCAATCAAACTCTCTGAGCATCCGAGTGTATCCGTCCAGCTGGTGCCGGCGCAATTCGTCACCCCTGCTTAGCCCTTTATCGACTGCGCACTGGGTGCTGTATGCTGCGTAACACGTATCAGAAAACGCGTTTTGTTGGTGTTCGACACCATACATACTACCTCACTTCCATTCACGACAAACAAGCCGGGCGATCGATACGGGTGCTCGGAACGACCTCGACGATCGACCGTTGCTTTTTTGGAGGGCCTGTTCGTTGCGTGATTTTTAGTGGATCGGGCATGGTCAGTCAGCGGAGGAATTGGTCCAAGCCGCCGCGATTACGACGCCCCCCTCGGCGGCGGTTGCTGTTCTGTTCAGAGCTGTTGCTATTAGGTTCTTTCCAAGAAGGGCGATGATCGATGCAATATCGTCCGACGCTCGCATTATTAAAGACAGGGAACAGGAACGGAAGAAAAATCACATGAAGATATGTCATACCGCAATCACTCCTGTGGTGGCGTCGGGCAAGAAGAATAAGGGTATGTATGCACAAAGGCTGGCTGAAGTTGTCGAGTCATCCACCCACTGGTGCTGCGGCGAGATCGGATGGCTGGCGAGTGTTCGGGATACCCCAAGGCCCGCAAAGTGCTCATGGAGGCTCTTGTCCGAAGCCAACATTTTCAACATACTGACGATCCGCAGTTTACGGTGAAGAAATCTCAATGGGAGTAAGCCTGAGTAATATTTGAAACGGTTGATTTGCGATTGATAAACTTACCTATCTCCTACCATCGTTGACCAGGGTTGAGATAACCTCGGTTTCCTATCCTTCGTTCAACCTGACGCAGGGCGGGGATTGCAGTCCCCATAAGTAATTGCCAGTGATCTTTGCGCGCCACGGCGTACCTTCATCAAGGCTCAAATTCCAAAGTTTCTGGATACAACAAATGTCGTTGAACTCTCGCCAATTATTGCGCTCAGTGGTCGAGGTGAGCGACTATTTGATACCTCATCTTTCCACTCACCAAATTATGTCGTCCTGTACGAACTAACCCAAAATCATTGGATTTGCGATGACCTCATCACTGACACAAGGTGACGCGCCCCTCGCCCTGGCCAAATTCACTCCTGTGAGCTAAACTTGGCCTCTCGAGAGCTGATAGAACGCCGTTCAGGGGTACAAGATAAGATAAGATTCATTCAATCAGCGGTTGAAGTCGTGTAGTATTATCGGGGATTTGTCAATGGCACCAGAACTGCTTCTCCAGGGTTCGAGGGTGATTCTTATGTATTGAGGGTATTCTGCCAGAATAGCTATGCCATGGTACGCCATGCCATAATCACTCCATTGCTTCTCCACCCTGCCAGGTTTGGTTGGTCGTTGGTTCTTGTTTGACTGCGCCTCTCTAGAGGGGCGGAACGACGACAACTCGAATTAGTTGATCTAGACTAATGCCACCTACCTCATCAGCTTCTAGCAGTCCTTCAGCTTCTCGCCCGCCCGCGTTCCCTATTGCTTTCCGGAAAGCCCACAGCTTGAGCGCCAGCTCAGAGGAGACGGTGGTGGTGGAGCCGGAGGACGAGAACGGGCAGCCAGTGCAGAGGTTTCTAGGAAAGGCATCAAGTTCCCACAAGCCAGCTAGGCGGGTGGTTGTGCTCAGCCCTCCCAGTGCTGCGTCGCCAACATCACCACCGCCACGCAGCCGCAGTCATCTCTTGTTCGACACGCATAACGAGTCTGCTGTAGACGACGAAGAACCAGAAGACGACGAAGGAGAACCAGAAGAGCAAGAAGAAGAGCAAGAACAGCAGGAGGATACCGGACTTGAACGGGAACAGGAACGACGACTACAGCAGCAGCGCCGTTTGGCTATTCCTCATTCCATCTTCCGCCGTCTATCGACTACGTCCCAGATGTCGCTTCCAAGGTCCAACTACGACCCTCGAAGGGTATGCCTGAACCCGTTCCCCGAACTCACGCTTGGGAAGCATAAGAGGACAATTGGTGTTTACGTCGCAGGGGCTTTGGTGCGTTCCAGATTCCCATTCTAGCTGGCCAGCCAATTCATCACCATCCACTGACAGTTTGCCCTTGCGAATTGGGCATTCCTTGACGCTGCCATCCTTTCCGCGCACGCTAAATCGCCATGGGGCCGACCTGGCACCGACGATCCACCCATCCACGTTTCCTTCGTCGACTGGATCCCCGGAATCTGCTCTCTCCTAGGATACCTCGTCATCAACATGATTGATAAAGATAGGATTAGGGGCGACGAGGGCTTTGGGGACTCGAGAGCTGTGTGGAGGGCCCGCTTGTTTTTGTTCATTGGGTTTGCGCTGATGGCTGGTGGGTTGGCTGGGAGTGTCGTGCGTCCACTCTTTTCTTGTCTACCGAGGTCCTTTTACTGACAACGTGTTTTTCGTAGACTGTTTTGGTACTCAAGTATGTCCTTGGAGACCACCCCGAACAGTTCAACTACTACGGCTACGCCAACGTCTCGCAGAGCATCGCTATGATGCTTTCGGCTGTCGTCCTCTGGATAGCCCAGAACACGAGTAGCGAGTACGAGTACAACCTCACGCTCTAATCCTCCCTCGTGTTGATTCATGGACGTTGGATGAATGGACCCGCCCCCTTTCTGTTTCTTTCATCTCATCCGACTTCGATGTAGGCCGGCCGGAGTGGACTGTATAAATAAATTTCCGGTCTTTTGTATTTTGCTGTATGGTATGCTTGATGTGTTATTCCATTCATCCTCTCTCTCTCTCTCTCTTTCGCTCTGCGCTGTGCCTTACCTGCCTGGTAGAGACCCTCACCCCCTGACCCTGACGGAATGTGACTGCCGTTTTAGTCCTTCGGGGCTCGTACTCACCGTGTCTAGATCACCCCATTCCCTCTTATCCTTGCCAACCTAATAGGGCGCGTCCGTACGTGCGAGAAGCATCTAGCCACAACACGCAGAGACTCGGTGAGTTCTTCTTACTTACATACTCTCCCCCTCTTCCGACTCGGAGCCCCAGTCTAATCTGACATGGCAAACATCAACAGGTCGGTCATCGTATGAACTCTTACGCGAAGGCCTCGATGGTCTATCACTCTTAACGGGCTTCACACCGCTCTGTGTCCACTTGGCGTTCCATAGGCGTCGATCAGTCAGTCAGGCAGTCATCGGCACGTCCTATGTACCAAAATCAAATTCATATCCTTGCTTACTGGCTTGGGCGCGTACCCCGCCCACGTCGGCCTTTGATTTCCGTTGGGTTGTGGGAGGTTTGAGATGGGTATCACCGCGATTTGGGGGGTGTCTAGCCTCACAATCGTCGATATTGGGGTCAGGAGGCCAAGTACTGTCTTTCCCGTATGTGTCGATGGGTAAACGTTTTGCTGTCTTTTTGTTGGGCTTTACCTCAAGCGACGGTGCCTGGACCGACTCACTTTTTCCATGCGTCCGAACCTGAAATTCAACTCGACTGGGGTACGAAAAGGTACTCGATATCGCTCTAGCAGCGTACATAGGTACGTAGTATCGAATCATCTTCGTTTGGTGTTGGGTAACATACATAGGCACTGACGAAAACGTAACCCACGTTCATGGCATTTCACCAGACAGACAGACAGACAGACAGACGGACGTACAAAGAGATCCCAATCACGCTCACGAAACCTATCTTCTGATCAAGTTTTCTCTAGAGCCTAGTTATGTCCGTCCTTCCACTCCACGGACGTCAAGCTTTCATACCTTCAAGTCCGGACGGAGCTCGAGCCTAATGATATTCGTCGTCGGCCACCGGCTTGGATGTCGAATTGAGATGTGCTGCCTAGGGAAGGGAACCTTGGCGGTACTTGGTGCGGCGCGTATAAAAGGGTGGGTGTGGGGTGTGGGTTGGTTGTGGCTTCCATCTCTTTCGTTGGTTGTCTCTACTGGACTTTTTGCATCTTCGTTTCGATACTCGCGATGCGTGGTTTGACTTTTGGGATACTGGCGCTCTTCGCGCATTTGGTGAGTTGTGTTTACCGTTCGACTGACCATCATTCATTCATTCATTCATAATCCTTGCTGACATTCTGCCTGCCTGTCTGTCTGTCTGCGGTTTTGTGTTGCTGTTGTTCAGGTAACTGCGTCCCCGACGAATTTGGAGGCTCGACAGGCACCTAGCATCAAGCAGACAGTAGGGACATGGGCCGCTAAGGGGTGTTACAGGTACATACATCCATCCATACATACCTCATCCTCTTTCGTTGCGACTGAAGCATACTTACGATATACTGACAACCTTCGTTGAATTGGTGTAATATCCAGAGACTTTGGCCCTCGAATCTTGACGTTCCGATACGACGTCCCCGAAGGAAACACAGCTGAAAGATGTACAGCACTATGCAAGAGCCACGGGTACGGAATCGCAGGGATGGAATACGGTACCGAATGTTGTACGTCTCCTCATCCTCTCTCCCCATGTTACCCTCCTTAACCTCCATTACTCCCCCCCCACCCCAATCCACCCCTTTGTGTTGGTTTCTCAGGGTGCGACAACTACATGCCATACGGATCCCCCACCCCCTCATCCGACTGCTCCTTCCCCTGCCCAGGCGACGCATCAGAGTCGTGCGGTGCCGGGAACAGGATGGTGGTGTACACTGATACGGCGGGGACACCTCCCAGTCCCGCTACGTGTATTACTTGGAGGGATGGGTGGAGTTGGGGGAATGGGATTCTGGAAGCGGTTGGGAAGAGTAATACGGGGGGAGCGAAGACGAGGTTGTATGCGGTTCCGACGAATCCGTTTACGGATCCGATATATTATAGCATTATTTCGGTGAGTGGCCCTTTGTTGAGTTGGTCAATGGCAAGAGAGGTCTTACAGTGTTTTTTTTTGTTTTGTGGTAGACGTGCCCTGCTGGATGTCCTTATACCGATTACTACAACTTTGGAGTTGTAGATGGTGTTTTAACGAGCTACAATAATAGGGCTATCGCTCCGAACGTGGGTGATTCGCAGAGCTTTATTTTCAGGTGGCCCCAAACAGCCGTAGCGTACAACGGGTACTGTGTCAAGGTGCGTTCACAGTTCTTCGTCTCTTTTTCCTTTTTTTTGTTTTGCGATGCTCGCTGAACCTCATTGCTTGCAGCCGAACCCTTACTCTCCCGACGGTCCATACATCGGCCACCCCCTCCTCTCAGTCAATGGAAACACCGATCAATGGGCTCTGTGCCCTAACACCACGGCTAGTGGCAGGCTGGATATCGTGTACAGCCCCGTTACGAACCATGCGCACTATGTGAAATCTCAGTGTACGGACGTGTGGGTGGAGGTGGCGCCGTATAGTAGCTAATTCATGAGAAGAGGAGGGGTGATAGGGACGATGCGTAAATTGGATCTTCGTGTTAGGTGTTTGGTTTCTGGGAACTCTGTGTAACTTCACGTTTGATTATTAGGTGAATCAACAACTTGAACGTCTTGGGGCGTCGAGTTTGACGTCCCAAATCAAATTCATAATTGCGGTAATGGGCTACCCCGCAGCCAACACAATTCTGAGGTAAAGCCGAAACAGGCGGGGAGGTTCTTCTGGTACGTACTCATCAAGAAGCCGGCCGTTCAATCATCGACGGACTTGACAACCATATGCATATGGGCGCTTTCAGCGTGTTATTGCGCATGCGTTGTTCCTCGCGTCGTACATTCTGAATCCAAAGCTTGGAAGAATGGGTTGGTCTGTATGATCAATTCCACTGGAGGTTGATCATGCTTGAAAAACAGTTGATATTATCACGCTGGCGCATACGCGGTCGAAGATAATTTATGGTTTGAATCACATAAGGCTCACCCACGTTCATGGCATACATGCAGACAGATCGACAGGTAAAGAAATTTCGACAGCTTCTAGCGCCCACCCGCTCTGACTGATCGGTCTCTAGGCCAGGTACTACTTGCTGCAATATTTTGTCTTGTCCACGGACGTCAGCTTCAGCTAAGCTTTCGACCCAGCCTAGATGGTGCCTGGTGAACAGTCCGCCACTGGGAAAAAAGAAATAGCCAATTAAATATGGGATGTGGTACGTACTCACTTTGTGTATAAAAGCCTCATGTAGATTGAAGAGCTAACAGTAACTTTCCCTGCCCGAGAAAGACTTGCCTGCGTACTCCCACCCTCGTTTATAACCTTCATTCTTTTTTGAAAACTACACTCTTTTTGGCGGCAATGCGTGGTCTTACTCTCGGAGTGTTCACGCTTCTCGCGGGGTGTCTGGTGAGGCCCTTTCTTCCAGACTGCTGGGACATCTCGGTTGCTCACTACTAGACTCGGTCTCCTGTGTAGGTGGCTGCTACTCCAGCACCTGGACCACCCCCTCCTATCAAGCAAACTGTGGGCTCTTGGACGGCCAAGGGGTGCTATAGGTATGTTTCTATTTGAATTCGCTTGCGGCTTTCTCAAATTACTTGATATCTTCTTTTTCCAGAGACCATGGTGCTCGAATCTTAACATTCCGGTTCGACGTCCCAGAAGGAAACACAGCCGAAAGGTGCACGGCGCTGTGTAAGAGTAAGGGATATGGACTAGCTGGGATGGAATACGGCACCGAGTGTTGTAAGTATCGTTCTCTATTACTGACCAGTACTAGTTTTTCCAACTCTTTCGTCTCCTAGGGTGCGATAACTACATGCCGTACGGTCCTCTCAGGCCGGAATCCGAATGTTCTTTCCCCTGCCCAGGCGACTCTTCTGAGTCTTGCGGTGCAGGCAACAGGATGGTCTTGTACACCGACTCAGAGGGTACGCCGCCAAGTCCCTCTACATGCATCACCTGGAGGGACTGCTACAGTTGGGGCAACGGCGTTCTGGACGCGGTGCCCAAGTCCAACACTGGTGGAGCGAAAACGAGGTTGTATTCCGTTCGTACTGACCCGTTGGAAGACCCAACCCCCTATACCATTATCTCTGCGGGTACTCGTTCTTCTTTCGACAGCGTTTGCTACGACGTGTGCGAGTGCTGATTTATCGACGCGTCTTAGACTTGCCCAGCCGGATGTCCTTACACCGATTACTACAACTTCGGTCTCGTGGACGGCATTATCACAAGCTACAACAACAAACCTATCGCTCCGGCGGTTGGTGAATCGCAGAGCTTCATCTTCACCTGGCCGCAGACTGTTCAGGGCTATAACGGATATTGTGTCAAGGTGCGTTAACGCCCTTCTATCGGTCCCTGAAGCTCCGCGACTCATGGAATATTATCTAGCCAAACCCTTACTCCCCAGACGGCCCCTACATCGGCCACCCTCTCCTTTCTGTCTACGGAAACACCGATCAATGGGCTCTCTGTCCCAACACCACGGCTAATGGGAGGTTGGATGTCGTTTACAGCCCTGTTGCGAATCATGCACACTACGACAAGGCTCAGTGCACGGACGTGTGGATTGAGATGGGACCGTATAGCGAGTGAGCAGTCCAAGGCCTGGATCAGCGTTTCCGTATTCTCTTCAGACTGGACATTGGATCCCCGATCGATAGCTGTTCATAGTGATAATCTAATCTTATCTTGCATAGCCACCTGTCGCGGGTCGCTCGGGCTTTGGCGGCTTGTGCTGCTTGCACTGACTTTCTGACATCCCACACCTGTGCTTCCATTCATCTTGAACAGCAAATTTGCTGCGGAGATGTCCCTCATGACTTAGGCTATCTAGGCTATCTGGGTACGGCCAACCTCAGGGCGTCGATCGTTGTCATCGTTGAAACCTGAATCTCAAGACGACAAGGAATGTGCCGAAGAACATAGAATAGGGAGAGGAACGAGAGGAGACTCTGATTTCATCTCCCTTTCTCTCTTGGTTGACCGTTTCATTCACCTCTAAACTTTTCTCTGCCTTGCCATCCGTCGAGTGACTCCAGTCTCGGTTCCCAGCAAGGTTAATATTCTGTGCCGAACTACGTACGTACGCGTGTACTATGATCTATGAAGCTTCCTGCCGTTTGTGTCGGTGACCAACGCAAGCTTGGTACATCCGAGTCGGCCTCTGGTTCAATTTTATAGCCCTCAAACGCATATAAAAGGCCCATGGGATCGTGCATAGTCTCCCAACTGCACTCAATGAAGCATTTGCATAGACCAATCTTCCTGCTCCTCTCATCTATACCCTTTCTCGCGCACGCGAGGGTGTATGAGTCGCTCGAACGCTTGCCGAGCCAAGACTATGATTTTATAGTTATCGGAGGTGCGTTCTCTTGTCAATGCTCCGTCTGAGTTGTCTGGTATTTCTGATTCCATCCAGGTGGTACTGCTGGCTCTGTCGTCGCAAGCAGGCTCACAGAGAACCACCAATCCAGTGTGTTACTCGTTGAAGCCGGTCCGAAGTGCGTGACTGCTTCGTGACTTCGATTCAATTTGTATCTCACAGCTTGGAAAATCTCTTATTCAGCAACGAAGGGGTTCTTGATATCCAGGTCCCCGCCTTTCTGAATCAGATCAACACCACGTACAACTGGAACTATGTTACGGAGCCTTTGTCTGGGCTCAATAATAGGACCCTCCCCTATCCCAGGGGTCACGTACTTGGAGGAACCAGCTCGATAAGTAGGTTTTGAAAACATTCAACGCATAGTGGTGATGCTCACCAGACAAACAGATGGGATGGTATACACTCGTGGGGCTAGCGATGATTATGATTCATGGGCGAGGATGACTGGCGATTCTGGGTGGACATGGAAGTCCTTATTCCCTCTAATCAAGCGGGTGTGTCTCTTTTTCCCGTGTATACCATATCGTCTGAATGGTCGCGTCGCATAGCACGAGAGGTGGGTACCTCCTCTTGGAGGCCGAAATATAACTGGCCAGTACGACCCTCGGGCACACGGCTACAACGGAAACACGCTCGTCTCATTGGTCCAATCAGAGCCTACTGAGTTCGATCGTCGTATTATGCTGGCAGTGCAGCAGCTCGACGGAAAATTCCCGTTCAACCTCGATCCGAACTCTGGAAAACCGATTGGAGTTAGTAAGTTGAGCGTGCCATCTTGACTCTTGGTGGAATTTCTGAACATTTTTCCGAATTCAGCTTGGAACCAGAATACCTTTGGGGGTGGGGAGAGAAGCAGCTCAGCGGCAGCGTATCTCACTTCGGAAGTCAGACGCCGGGCCAATCTTGACATCGTAATTAATACCCTCACCACCAAAGTCTTGCCTATAAGCCAAGAGGGGTCCGATGGGCAACTGGATATTCGAAAGGTCGAACTGGCCCCCAGGTCTGGGGGCAGCGTACGAAAAGTTATCACTGCGAAGAAAGAAGTCATTCTGTCCGCCGGAACTATCAACACTCCCCATCTTCTTCTCAACTCAGGGATTGGAAATCGTACGGAGCTCAGCGCGCTTGGGATCACAACTATTCATGAGCTACCTGACGTTGGAAAGGGTATGTCGGATCATCATGTTGTTTTGAACGCATGGAATGCGACTGGCCTTCCGTACCCCGAGTAAGTTGACGTCCATTTGGCCCAAAGCACGATACAGAGATATCTTTTTTAGGCCTGGCCCTGAAGCCCTCGAGCAATGGAAAGCCAGTAGGACCGGCCCTCTTTCAAATACGACGTTCTCGGGACGACCTTTCATCTGGACGCGCATCCCTTCCAACGACTCAATTTTTCAAGAGTACGGCGAGGATCCTTCGTCTGGGGAAAACGCACCTCACATTGAGATAGTTCCTGGGGTAGGTGAATCTTGATGATGACCTCCATTCAAGTTCACTCATCCACTCAATCGATATCTTCCCAGGACGAAGGCACCCAAGTTTTTGCAGTTGCTTTCCTCCTGACGCCCAAGTCTCGTGAGCACCTAGGCGTTTTCTCCATCTCTTCAAGAGTCAGGAACTGATATGATTTATCAGGCGGGAGTGTGACGCTGCGCTCTTCGAATCCATTTGACCCGCCAGTCATCGACCTCGGATTGCTCACGCACCCTTTTGACGTCGAAGCACTGCGTATTGCCGTATCCCGTGCCATTCGATTCTTCAAAGCACCTGTATGGTCGGATTATATCACAGCTCTGGTTACACCCGATCCCGACACCACGCCTCGTGAAGTCTTCAATGATGCATTCTTGAGGGGTACGGCTGGTTCAGGTTATCATCCCACAGGAACAGCCGCAATGAGCGCAAAAAGCAAGTTTAAAGAAGGGGTTGTTGATCCGGATTTGAGGGTCAAAGGAGTCAAGGGGCTCAGGATCGTTGATGCATCTGTGATTGTGAGTTTGCTTTTCATTTGCATTGCATCTTGACTCAAAAACATTAGCCTCGGGTGCCAACTGCGCATACTCAAGCGCCAGTGTACATTGTTGCTGAGCGTGCGGTAGAGTTGATCCGGGAAGCGTATAAATCTAAGTAAGCGGTTGGGGAGATCGTGTTGTATTATCCATTTCAGCATCTACTTATGAGACGGGACTTCACATGTGTTCCAGTTACTTACTCACAACTTGAACTGGAGCAACAGGACAGCCCGATTTAAGATCACCGATTGGGGATCAATCTATGGCTCTCCGACAGCACCGACGAGCGCATCTTTCCTTGGTCTTCATCCTCAAATGAACTGACCAGTGCTCAAACGCTGCTTTTGGCAGTGATAGTCGCAATGTGATCCGTGAGCACTTCAAATGCTGTGCAGGACTCTGAAGTCGTGAAAGGATGCATCATCGTTCATCGCCTTCGCTATTCGAGAACGGTATTTAATCGGGAGCCACTATCCCATAACGCATAACGATGTCAGAATCCAATTCTCTATCCCTCCTGACACCTGAAGGTGCCCTGCTCTTTTCAAGTGCCAGGGATGAGTCTGCTGGTGACGACGACCTTTCCCGCAAGAAATCTCTTTCTGAAAACATGTCCGCCGCTGTTATCCTGACTGCAAGATGGAACTATCTTGTCACTGGTGGGACTAGCCCCGAGGTTATGCTTTTAGAATGGTGAGAATGCGACCCTTGGATGCATTTAACGTTCCTAATCTCTTTGCAGGGGATGGGGCGTAGAAGGTGCACTTACTTGAAGTCTGCTCCCAACGTCGGACACTGATGTTTAAGTAGAACTCTACATCGACATCAAGCAGCCAAATGGCGGCAACGATTCACAACCTTCAGATCTCAGTGACCTCATATTGAAAGTTTTCGGCAGATCAGACGATGATGTAGGACCTTCGGGTCGCTTTCCCTTGACGCACGCCTCTGATACAAGGTGGAAGTGCGAAACTTTGATTGAATTGTAGGTCTGGGTCTGTATGCTACACTGGTACCCGCGAGGCTCACCCTTTTTCTTCAGACAAGGCAAAAACCCTTGTGATCTAACCCTTGTGATTGAGTCGCTCGATGGAGGCGATATACTAGGGAGGGCGACTGTTACCGGCGCAGAGCTGGAAAGCAGCGTGTCTGGATCGACAGACTCTGGTGGTGAGCCCAACATAATCGAAGTTGAAGAGGCTTCAAAGAATTCCTCATATCCTGATATCCATCACAGACCTCAAAGTAATCACGAAGCGTGTGCCAGTAGTTGGCGAAGATGAAGCGAGCGGCAGCTACGAGATAGGACTATCTTTCGTCATACGGCGAATGATCTCCAGAAGGACAAAGATAGTGCCAGCAGGTGAGTATTCACCGCCTTTCTCCATTCAATATTCTTAAATCTTCAAATTTGACTCCAGCCACTCTGCAACCTCCAGACACCTCGCTTTTGGAAAGTGCGACAGAACATTTCAAATCCTTTCAGGAAACGAACAACCCAGCGGAGCTCGATACGGCAGTCTCAGAGTTTAGGGAGGCACTGACTCAAATTTCGGCTGAAGACCTTTCTCGCCTACACGGTACCGCTGGCCTTGCTGCGTCTCTCCGTCTTCGCCACGAGAGAACTTCCAGCCCTGAGGATCTGGACGAGATGATCGCTACTCTGGATGAAGACATCGCCTTGAGGGCAGTGGCAGGAGTTTCTGAGGATCGTAAAACCCTGCGAAATGTTCTGATACGCCTCCGTGAAGCACTGAAGACTCGATACGATCAACTTGGTAATGTTTCGGACCTCAACCGGGCAATCGATGCTCAATACCAGGTCATCGACTTCGGATTCGAAGAGGAGGACGCTATGGCCACGATGTGGACCCACCTAGGGGCTATGTTGTTCCGCCGGTTCGAACATCTGGGTGACACCGAAGACATCGACAAGTCTATAGAGGCACATAGCCTGTCTCTCACCTTGATGTCTGGTGACAACAGCCTTTTGGCAAGTGACGCTTTGGGCACCCTTGGCTGTTCGTACCTGGCCCGCTTTAAGCGTACCGGAGTCGACGAAGATTTAGAAAAAGCAGCCTCACGACTTAGAGAAGCCTCTGCAATACAACCTAAAGATGCGATAGCGTTGTCCAACCTAGGAGCATGCTTGATGCGCAAATTTGAAAAGTTTGGCGATCTCACCGACATCAACGAGGCAATTGCTTGTCAACAGAGAGCGCTGCAAGTTGCACATCTGAACAACACCACCGCAAAACATTCGATCTTCAATAACCTTGCTCTGTCGTTCTGGTATCGGTACATCCACTCCAGAGACATCGAATCATTACAGGAGGCACGGGGCAACTTCGAGTCAGCTCTCGAGGAGACCCCGCAGGACAATCCCACTCGACCATTCACCCTCAACAACCTCGCAGCGTGTCACGGATCACTGCATAGTCATACCCATGACATATCGGACATATACCGTGCAGTAGCTGCTCAACAGGAAGCTGTCGAAACAGTCTCAGAAGGGCACGCATGGCTTCCTTGCCTTCTCGACAACTTAGGCCGCCGCTACCAGAATCTGTTTGAGGTCACTCGCCAGGTCGAGCACATCCAGCTGGCGATAGACTATCACCGAAAGGCAGTCAAGATCGGCTCCCCCGAGACTACCGACTTCAAAGTCATCCTCGAGAGCCTCGGGAATGCTCTTCGAGATAGATTCCTCATCACTCGAGACATGTCGGACATCAACGAAGCGATGGAACTCACGGAGCGCGCTATCAGTATGCTTCCAGAGAGCCACAGCGCGTGGACTGAGGCGTGTCATAGTTTAGGGAACCTCTTCATTAGTCTCTACGACGTCTCTAAGGACAGAGGTGATCTGGAGTCTGCTTTCGCCCATTTCAGCTCGGGGACCAAGTCAATCACCTCTGCTCCCCACGATCGCTTCATTACAGCAAGGACCTGGGCTTATTGTGCCATGGAACACAACGACTCCGCTCAAGCGATCAACGCTTTCGATGCACTCGTCGAAGTCGTTCCAGCGATGGCTGGCATTGGGCACACGGTACAGCGTCGCCATGAGCTGCTCATCAAACTTTCGAATCACGTCTTGCGAGGAGCATCTCTTGCTATTTCCGCAGACCGAGTCGACAAGGCATTGGAATGGCTGGAACGTGGGCGAGGGCTGGTATGGAGTCAAATCAGCAGCTTGCGTACACCCTTGGACGGCCTTCGTATCGTTGATGGTTCGATAGCCAAGCGTTTCGAGACTATCTCGCGGGCGCTGGACGCATCTGGGGCCCGTATGCAAGATCCTTTGGCTAGACTCCAGGCGACGATCGATCAGAAGATATCGTTGGAAGAAGAAGCTTCCTCGCACCTCGCACTTTCCAGAGAGCGAGAGGCTTTACTCGAAACCATCCGAACAACAATACCGGGTTTTGAGAACTTCCTAAGACCCCTACCCTCGTCCTCCTGGATGCAGGATCTACCCAAGTCTGGCCCCGTGGTTGTGATCAATGTTCACCAGACTAGATGCGATGCAATCGCACTCATCGCCGGCTACGAAACGCCTCTCCACATTCCCCTGCCAGACTTTTCGCTGTCCGACGCTATGGACCTGCGGCAGCTGCTGGAGCGGGCCCTCTGTCAGTATGGAATAGCGATGCGCGGGTCGCCACTCGACCTGTCCTCTCCCGAAGTTCGTGCATTAAAGCCCAAGGTTTCTGAGAGGACAGCTCCAAACGAACCCGTTCCTCTGATAGAGAACATCCTTCGTCAGCTTTGGGCAGACCTCGTCAAACCAATCGTCAAGGCTTTGGCGCTTTCGGTGAGTCGGACTTGTTGACGTCTTGACATTGAGTCACAAGGCTGATACCTATATAATATAGCGATCGGAAGAACCAGAGACCAGGATTTGGTGGTGCCCAACAGGCCCACTAACAAACCTTCCCCTTCACGCAGCGGGCGTATACACAAGCGAAAACCCTGAAATGTTGTCCGACTACGCCGTCTCCTCTTACATTCCAACGGTTGCCGTCCTTACGGAGCGCGTAAAGTCGACTCGAGCTATCCCAGAGGAAAAATCGGGTCTGCTCCTTGTCAGTCAGCCCACAGCACCAGGTTATCCATCTATCCCTGGGACGACGACCGAAATCGAGAGAATCTCCCAGACGATCAATGAATCGCAGGCAACCATTCGGACTCTTCGGCTCGAAGACGAAAACGCGACTGTCAAGGCTGGAACAGAGGGTATGGAGAGCTACAGTTGCGTGCACCTCGCATGCCACGCAGCACAAGACACCGAAGAACCTTTGAAAAGTGGATTTTACCTGCACGACGGCCGACTCGAGCTATCCACTATCATGAAATCGCACATCAAGTCGGCCGATTTCGCCTTCTTATCCGCATGTCAGACGAGTACGGGAGACCACAAGTTGAGCGAGGAGGCAGTGCACCTTGCAGCTGGAATGCTAGCAGCGGGTTATAGAGGCGTCGTGGCCACGATGTGGTCGATTCAAGACGAATATGCCCCGGAAGTGGCAGAGGACTTCTACGCCGATCTCTTGCGTCGAGGCTCAGCAGGTTCGGGGAGGAACACGATAGACGGGTCCAATGCTGCATACTCCCTCCATCGAGCAGTGCGAAACCTGCGCGAAAGGTACGACGACTCTGAGGCACTCTTCCTGGCATGGATCCCGTACGTGCATTTTGGGCTCTGACGAATCCATATATCCCACTGTACGATCGAACCGGTGAACTTGGAAAACATTAATGGTTTGAATCTATGACACACTGTAAAACGATACCGTCCCTCCACTCGAACGGTCTCACAGACCCTCGAAAACACTATCCAGCACAGCTCTCTGCTGAACCTGATATATCTTTCCAACACCAGTAGCTGGAACTGCGCTCTCCTTCCTTCCTCTATACTCCACCCCGACTCTGCTTCCACCGCTGACGGCTTTCAAAACCTCTTGAATCCTAGGCTGCACGTGGCCCCATGCACCCTGATTCCTCGGCTCCTCCTGCACCCAAGTATACTCTTCGACGTTCGGGTAAGCCTCCAAAACGCTTTGCAGCTGGGCAAAGGGGAAAGGCGCCAGCTCTTCAACGCGGACGAAAGCAACTTGGTCCTGAACTTGAGCGGGCTTGGATTGGCGCTCTTTGATGAGTTCGTAGTAGAACTTTCCAGAGACCATAGCGACGCGTTTAACAGTGCTCTTATCGACAACGGCTTCGTCGTCCAAGACAGGCTTGAACTTGGTGCCTTCAGCGAGGTCCGCTAGGCTCGACGAGGCGGCCTACATTGAGAGGTGCACAGTCAGCCTGAAGTTCCGTCGGATATCAACAGACAGAACACCTACTGCCAACCTCAACATCCCCTTGGGCCCAGCAATGACGAGTGGCCTCCTATAGTTCCTACTCATCTGTCGCCTGAGCAAATGGAAATACTGAGCCGGTGTCGTCGGGAATGCTACATGCATGTTGATATTCTCATTCACGGGGTGTCCATCTTCCATCGCATACCGGTCGTTCGTGAGCTGAAGGAACCGTTCTATCCTTGAAGACGAGTGTTCCGGTCCAGCACCATCCAATCCGTGGGGGAGCATGAGGACGATCCCACTTTGTCTTCCCCATTTTGCTGTTCGTGAAATCGCATTAGCAAGGGATGAGGGACTTGAGTTGGTGGACACGACTCACTTTCCGAGGATGCGATGTAAGTGTCGATTATGATCTAGGATTAGACCAAGATCAGACGAGGAACCATACGACAGCTAAGGTATCTACCTGAGCACCGTTAAAGAAGTCACCGAACTGAGCCTCCCAGATCGGTAACAATGTTGGTCTTTCCCAGCTAGCACCATACTCGAACTATTATAATCCAAAAAAATGAGTTTCTTCCACCCAACCCCGTAGAACAGACAAGGGAACGAACGTACACCAAGAACGGCCATCTCGCTCAAATTACCTGGTTAGTACCACGCCAACTTATCAGCCTTTCACGCATTGGGGTTGCAGGGAGGATACAAACGTACTGTTCGCAAGCTCCAACTTGCCCTGAGCTTCCAATTCATCATTGAGCGGGACGATGACACCTTCAGTCTTCTGGTTAACGAGCATAGCATGTCGGTGGCTGAAGGTCCCTCTCCCAACGTCCTGTCCAGAAATCCGAACGTCGTAGTCCTCAAGCATTAAACTTCCAAACGCCATAGCCTGTCAAAGAAAGTAACCATCTTCTTTAGCCATCGCGGCGAGACAAGTCATACAGAGCACATACCTCGGCAGTCGCGAAATCGATACCCTTGCCCTTCTCAATACTCTGCAACCGATTCTTCACATGTCGCTGGAGCTTCGGATGGATTTCCTAATTTCCCAAAAGTAAGCTTACGTGCTCCCCAACAGTTCTCCAAGCGAAATCACCCACATAACCTTCAGGCACCTTCACACTAGCCTTCCCAACCTTCTCAAGCGTATCCAGCGGAACACCCGTAACAGGATCACGCACCGCATCCTTGCTCCGCGGCCACACCATTCCCTTCCACTGCTCCTCTAGCAAAGAGGGATAGGAAGGCGTGAACGATGCACCGCCCGACGTGACTTTGGCCAGCTCGGATTCCAGATACGCTTTATAATCGCCTCGGACGCGAGAGATGTCTGCGGCAGTGAGAACCTCTTCGGTCTATGTAGTTGGGATCGGAGACGAGGACAGACAGTCAGCATAGATGGGATGGGGAGTCGATTGAATCAACGTACGAGCAATTTCTCCTCATACAGCTGAGGTACAGATTTCCGAGCTGCGATCTTCTCGTACATGAGAGGACTGGTGATCCCGGGAAGGTCAAGTTCGTTATGGCCCCTGTAGCAGTAGAACGTCAACACCATTCCAAGAGTACACGGCCGAATGCAATGCTTACCATCGGCGATAAACCAACAGGTCCACGATAATGTCCTAAGGAAAGTCATGAGAAGCGGTTGAGGTCCCAACTCTAAACACGATTCGTACCTTCCTGAAATAATCCCGATATCTGAACGCGATATCCATTGCCCGAGCGACATCTACCCAGCCATTTAAGTACCAGTAACGTCAATCATAGCTCAAGAACGCGACGCACCTTCGGGGTAGTCTCCGTTAACGTGCAACACAGGCGCGTTGATCATCTTCCCAATATCCGAGCAATACTGGGACGATCGAGCACCAGAAGCAGGAGTCGTGTATCCGATGCTATACAGCAACAACGAAGGTCGGATCAGCACGTATCCACTCCCCCAGACCAATAGGCAACTCATAAACGAAACTCACTTGTTATCCACGACCAGATGCACGCTTCCTCCACTTGTGAAATGGGGCAAGTTGCCTATAGGAAGGTGACATCAGCTATTGTTCGACCGGCATAGGCATCCGATACCGCGAGAGCGATAGAGAGAGAGGTAGATAGAAAACTCACTCATTCCCAGACTCTCCATAACGACACCCTGGCCACTGAAACTGCCATCGCCGTGCAACTGTACGCACATAACTCGATCACCGAGCTTGCAATCGGCTGGAGAGGTCTTGAGCAACGAGAGTTGTTTAGCACGGGTCTTTCCAAGTGCAATAGGGTTGACAGCCTCTGAGAAAATAAAATGAAAATGCGAACATCCATCAGCGTGATGTTGGATAGTGGGACAAGGAATCAGCGTACCGAGATGTGAAGGATTAGCTTGGAGAGAGACTTTGATTTCGGCTCCACCTCCGTATTTGATGGTCGGGGAGGATACTAAATCGCGAAAAACGCGTTAGAAACGGAAAGTGCAGCAAGAATAGAACTCAATTACTCAAATGGCTGAGGACGTCACCGTCCGCACCCAGGTCTTCAGGAAGCTCGGAGCCTCCTTTGATCTTGTGGAATAGGCTCGAAGGAGGGTATTGCAGGAGATCAGTCAGAAGGTTCAACCTTCCACGATGAGGCATGGCTGTGACGAGTATTGGTTGATTCGATGAGGGATGAGGGAAGAGAGAGCAGGGAACGAACCTAGCATTGCGTGGCGCACACCTCTTGCAGCAGCAGCGCCGAATAACGCGTCCAGTGCGGGAAGCATCGACTCTCCACCTTCAAGACCATACTAAATACCACATGAAGGTCGTCAGAAACTTGGGAAGGGAAAGAAGGGCCGGACGAGCTCACTCGTTTGAGGTTGGGGAACTTGGCTTGCAGGAAGTTATCGAGGACCTCGCTACGAGCCAACAGCTCGTGGATTCTTCGCTTCTTCTGGTCGTCGATGACGCTTAGCGGACGGTCTTCCGGCGAGGGCAAAGACTGAGATTCGAGGAGATGGGAGAACCACAGTCGTTCGGTCTTGGATGGCGAATGCATGAATTCGTAACCGATGTTGCCTACGTAGACACCCCGTAGTCTCTTGACGATGTCTTCAAGTGTCCACAACTCCTCTTCCTCGCCTTGACCGACCCGCTTCGTCCACACAATCCCGTTGACGTCGAATTGCTCCTTCAACCCCTCCTCGCTCAATCCTAGACCGTATCGATTCGGGTTGAGTGCAGCGACTTCTTCTCGATGGATAAGGTCCAACGGGTCGATCCGAGCGGCTCTATGACCATGCATACGCATAGAGTCGACGAACCGCTGTAACGCAGCATTACCCGCTCGATTCTGGAGCTGCGTCGAGGTGTCTACGTGTGTGTGAGCTCCATTATCGTCCTTCAGGGATCCGACGAGGTTACTTACAGTCCGGGAATTCGTATTCGTGTGGTTTCCGGTATCCGAACGACTCGTCGTGGTAGGTACGATGAGCTCCACCTGCCAAACGGCCGACCTGCCTGGCTACGCTGGGTCCCTTCCTCTTTACAAGCCACATTATAGACTCGGGTGATTCTCCACGCTGTTCTCTGCTAGTTCCTGGTTCTTAGATAGCACGATACCCCTATGGCATCCTTCAGCAACCATGAGGGTTCCGGCACGATAGGTTGACGTACCAGAGTAACTCTGGTGAGGTTGGAGTCTCTAAAGATCGTTGGTCGTTGGGGTCGTCG
Organism: Candolleomyces efflorescens; assembly: GCA_027579765.1. Classification (NCBI taxonomy): domain Eukaryota; kingdom Fungi; phylum Basidiomycota; class Agaricomycetes; order Agaricales; family Psathyrellaceae; genus Candolleomyces; species Candolleomyces efflorescens. Next base: position 38,091 of record JAMZDL010000203.1, read on the forward strand.
TCGAGCTCGACGGTGATGAGGGACGAGCAGAAGACGGTGGGAAGCGAGCTCGGACCATGCTGGATTTATAAACGCTGGGATAAGAACGAAGGGAGCAACCATGCTGATGGCGGGCGGAGCAAGGCGCAAGGCCCGCGATTCACGCACACGTGGTCCCGACGCGTGTCGCGCTTCGAGTTCTCGGAATCGGGATCCCGACCCACACCGCCAGGAACAGAAATAGCAGCATTTCGGGTTCACCAGGACATCGAGGTTCGGCCTGGAGTGCAGTGACAGGCTCGATTCCTGACATTCCGAGAAATGATAGATAAGGAAGGAGGTTCACATGTACTGCTCAACAGCAATCAGGCAAGGACAGCCTCTCTGCCTCCCTTGTCTCTCATCCTCGTCCTCAAACACTTCTGATGAAGCTCTTAGAAGGGTCGAGTAACGACCATGTTGAAGTCAACGTGTACAATGTCGAGGGCGACGTTCGTCAACAGTGTCTACACTATCTACCTGAGGATGCAAGGGGTGGGTCCAGATCTCGTTTATATCCGAGCGTCAGACTGTTGACGACCTCGATATAGGTTTCTTCGAGCTCCTACAACCTATCACAGACGCATCCCACACCCGGGATCGGAAGCGCTCGCCGCCCGACTCTGCCTGCATCCCAGGAACGAGGAGAGCAGTGATCAACTGGATCATCGCCTGGGTATCCAGCAGGATGCTCATCGACCGCAGACACGTCCTATGGATGTACGGCTATGCTGGCTGTGGCAAGTCAGCCATCGCTCAAGAAGTCTCCGAACAAGTCCAGGGTGGAGGTCGCTTGCTGGCCACCTTCTTCTTTTGTCGAAACGCAGGCGACAGGAGCAAGATAGGACGACTCCCGAACACTCTGGCAAGTCAGATGGGGGCTTGCATACCCGATACCATCCCATTCATTCAGGCTGCGGTCAAGGCCGAGCCAGGACTACTCCAAGTCGAGTCGTCGTTGTCGTTAAGCGCTCGCCTTCAGCGGCTAGTGTTTGAGCCTTTTGAGGCGACTACACGTGGGGGCGTCTTCTCCAAATCATTCCTCACGACTCCCTATCTCATCATCATCGACGGACTTGACGAGTGCGATGATAAAGAAGGAGTCCAAGAGTTCATCTCTACCGCTCTAAAATTCTTTAGAAAGCATCGTTCCATCCCCCTTCGAATGTTAATCACCAGCCGGGTGGAACAGCACATCCACTCGTCTCTCGTTTCAGAGGGTGGGGTGATTCTGAAGGATCTTGCCAACCATTGTTCCAGGGACGATATCACGGAATTCATGCGCGTCGTATTCGATGCGCAAAGCCGATCGAACCCACTCATCCAGGCCTACGTACGAGAAAATGGGCCATGGCCAAGTCGTACCGATCGTGAAGAGTTGGTGGACCACATTGGTGGATCTTTCATCTTCGCATCTACCCTTTTCAAATTCATCTTCCTGGGGTCCGGCTCCCCGGACGACTGTTCCACCCCATTTGATCGTTTCCAGCTTGCTCTCAATATCGATCCCGGGCTAGATGGCCTCTACTTATCGACTCTTTCTCGTGCCGAGCATCTTCCTCATTTCTCGACAGTCATTTCGACCATCACACTCCTCGAAAAACCACTACCAATCTCCGGCATCGCGGAACTTCTCGACATACGGGCCCACGAGGTCGTTCATGTGTTGATCGACATGCAGGCCATCATCCAAGTTCCTGGAACCGACGACGCACCAGTCACGTTTTACCACACTTCCCTTCGTGATTTCCTTACCAACGAAAGCCGTTCCGGACGGTTTTTCGCTCCTCCTTCGTTTCACATGCGCCTTTGCGCCTTGTGCGCAGACTGCGAACTCAGAGCACAGCGCCAAAATCCCAAATCAGTGATGCGGCGCCGGAGGCAGACAGCAGCTGTTTCTTACTCTCAAGACCATGGCGCTTCAACTCATTGGAACCTCGGGCGCGAAATTGGCTCTGAATCCGACCTTCGCAAAGTAGCACAGCTACGGCGCAATATACTCAGTGTGCTTCCTGACTCTGGTCGGGCACAGGGACTGCGCCTGCTCGGTATCGCACTTGTGGCTTCAGGCTCGCCAATGGAGGATGCCATCTCAGCGCATCGCCAGGCACTTGACCTACAGCCTCACCCCAACCCCAATCGTCATATATCACTGCATTGCCTCGGATGGGTACTTGAATCGCAGTTCACTCGCACCAAGTCCCTTCCTTACTTGGAGGAATCCATTGTGATGCATCGAGAGTGCCTCACCCTCCGGCCACGTCCTCACCCCGAGCGAAATCAAGCGCTTTGTCACCTCGGACATTCACTTCTCTCATTATTTGAGCGTACAAAATCTCTTCCTTACCTGGAGGAATCCATTTCAATGCATCGAGAGGCACTCGAGCTTCGACCACCTCCGCACATAGACCGAGATCGTTCGCTGTACCACCTTGGACGTGCACTCGTCGCGTTATTCGGCCACTCCAAATCGCTCCCCCACTTGGAAGAAGGCATTTCGATGCATCGAGAGGCCCTCCGTCTCCGACCACACCCACACCCACGCCGCCTTCAGTCCCTGGCCGACCTCGGAAGCGCACTCACCTCGCTGTTCGTAAGCTCCAACTCGCATCCCTACCTAGAGGAAGCCATCTCGTATCACCGAGAGGCACTCGACCTTCAGCCGTTTCCGCACTCAAACCGTCATCAGGCGCTGGTGACTCTCGGACAGGAACTCCTTTTTCTGGCTAGGCACCCCCACTCCCATTCTCCGAATGCATTGGAGGATTCTATCTCGATGTTTCGAGAGGCACTAGACCTTCAGGTGCATCCTCACCCAAAGCGCCATCAAATTCTTCACTATCTCGGCGTAGCGCTCGAGACACTGTTCGCGCGGTCCCACTCAGTCGATTGCTTGGTGGAAGCCATTGCAATGTTTCGAGAAGCCGTCAAGCTTCTACCCGATTCCCACTCGGAGCGCGGATTGTCACTTTACCACCTTGCGTTCGCACTCCAGTCATTATTCAACAAAACCGGTTCCCTTTGTCATTTAGAGGAAGCCGTTTCGATCCAACGAGAGGTGCTTGATCTTCGACCGCACCCCCACCCGCAGCGCCATAAATCGCTCAATCACCTAGGATGCGCACTGGACTTGCTGTTCAGCCGCTCCAAGACTGTTTCGCACTTGGAAGAAGCCGTTTTGCGACAGCGCGAGGCACTCGACCTTTGGCCATCTCCTCATCCGGAACGTCACCTTATCCAGATTAGTTTAGGTGAAGCTCTTCGAAGATGCTACAAAGAAACGGGAAAAGTCGAATACCTTGACGAGGCTGTACGTCTGCTCCAAGCATCCCTCACCTACTTCCCACCCGAAGATACTAGCAACGTACGTGCAAACGCACTCTCGTTCCTGGGTCTCTGTTTCCTGGACCGATGCAATCGGAATCCTTCGTTTGGACATTTGGACGAAGCATTGGAGTGTTTTAGGGCAGTCGATAATGAGGGTACAACATTGATGCTACGTAAATTGTTTTCGGAGCTACAGGCAAAACGCGATGTGAAGGGGACTCCTGCCGGTCAGGATGGAGCGGGGGGCGTCGTCGGTACCGCGGGGGAATTGGAACACGAGGTAGAGGCGAGGGCCAGCTTGGATCGCATCGACCGCGATCGTTTCATATCTCATCCAAGCTCTCAAGACGTGTAAATATTGACTTCGCTTCTATCTTTGATCTACGTTGCATAATTTATGGAGAGCTTTGTGAAATTTGATGTATTTGATTATTTTTTCTCTGAGCTATGGACTTGGAAAGACAGTCGGTCGTTCGGCGGTCTATTTTACTTGCTGGCTACGAGCTTACCACCACGACAGTGACGATTTCAAACAATGAGCTTCCTGTTGACCTGATATCGGTGAAATCCAATGAAAGGTTCAAGGCCGTAGCTGCCAAACCTTCGATTAAGGATACGGTAAATGGCATTATCCCGAAGCCGAAAGGCCAGTGTTTACATCTGAAGTTGCCGCTCGGTCAATTCGTACCCGAACATCACATCAGCTTGGTACGCTTCACGTATCAACTCTGCTGCTCGTTCAGCAAGGAGGTACACCGGTGCTTGAGGATGCGCAGTCGGGCTTATAGGCTACATAATTTCGTGAGCCAGCAATAAATGAAGGGATTCGAAAACACTCACAATTACAGACGCATCAACAATCCTCAACCCACTGACTCCCTTGACCCTCAAATCCGGATCCACGACCCCCTCTTTCAACTTATCCCTTGCACTCATGGCAGCCGATCCCGTAGCATGATTCCCTACAACACCTTGGCTCCTGATAAATTCCTCGATGACTTCACGAGGCTCCTTCTCAGGGTCGGGCGTCAAAAGAGCGGTAAGGTAATCCGACCAAACGGGTGCACTGAAGAAACGGATGGCGAGCGATACACCGATGCGCAGGGCTTCAAAATCGAATGGGTGCGTGAAGTATCCGAGGTCGATGGCCGGAGGATCAAATGGATCGGAGGAACGTAAAGTCACACTCCCGCCTGCGTCAAGATTGAGCTCAGTACCCCCGCATTATTGAGAAACTTACGAGACTTGGGCGTCAACATTATGATGATAGCCGAAACTTGGCTGCCCGTGTCCTGCAGGGAGTGCGATTATGAGTGATTGGGAACAGTCTGAGCTCGCATTGTACGCACCCCAGGGATAATTTCAATGTGAGGTGCATTTTCACCAGAAGCAGGATCGGGACCGTATTCTTCGAATATTGGATCGTTTTCGGGGATACGAGCCCAAATAAATGGTCGTCCTGAGAAAGTCAGGTTCGCCAGAGGACCTGTCTTGCTTTCTTTCCATTCTTCGAGAGCTTCGGGGCCAGGCCTATCGTCATTAGAAGCATGTAAAGCCAAAGCACCAGAATGATGTGGTATCGACTTACGGGGAGAACGGTGTTCCTGTCGTGTTCCATACGTTCAGAACGGCGTGGTGATCTGACATTCCCTTTCCAACGTCGGGTAGGTCGTGGATAGTCGTGATCCCGAGCTCGCTGAGCTCTGTACTGTTCCCGATACCCGAGTTCAGTAGGAGATGTGGGGTGTTGAAAACTCCTCCAGCTAGCACGACCTCTTTCTTCGCAGTGAGGGCTTTTCGGGTCGGACCACCGGTCCTGGGCGCTAGCTCCACTGTTCGAATATCCAGTAGCCCACCGGAGCCCTCTTGGCCTGTAGGTAGTACCTTGGTGGCGAGGGTGTTAACGACGATGTCAAGATTAGGTCGACCTCTGACTTCGGAGTTGAGATAGGCGTCTGCCGCGCTGCTTCGCTCTCCGTCACCAAACGTATTCTGATTCCAAGCTATGAATTGTTCAGACAAAACACTCAAGCATGGGGGAAGAAAGGTCAACTTACTAACTCCAATCGGTTTACCAGAGTTCTGATCGAGATTGAAAGGGAACTCTCCGTCCAGCTCCTCCACAGCTTGCATGATACGTCGATCAAAGTCAATAGGCTCAGATTGAACCAACGAGATGAGCGTGTTTCCGTTGCTGCCGTGGAACTGGGGGTCGTACTGACCAGAGATATCACGGCCTCCAAGGGGAGGGACCCATCTCTCATGCTATGTCAAATGCATTGAGAAGACGTCTCATCGAAGGGTGAATGAAAACGACATACACGCTTGATCAGCGGAAACAAGGAGTTCCATGACCATCCAGGATCGCTAGTGATCCTCGCCCATTCGTCGTAATCGTCACCAGCACCCCGAGTGTATATCATGCCATCTAATGCAAATGATGAGGTTCTCGGGTTCAAAGTGGCAAATGCCTCAAACCTACTTATCGAAGTGGATCCTCCAAGAACGTGACCCCTGGCATAGTCGAAAGTTCTGTTGTTGAGACCAGCCACGGGTTCGGTTACGTATTTCCAATCGTATTTGCTGTCCAATTGAAACGTGAAAGCGGGGACCCGCATCTCAAAAATACCTTCATCACTGAACAACGGTGTTTGAGTGAGAAAGGTGAAAAATCGGATCGGCACCAGGGAGCACGCACTTGGGGCCTGCCTCAACGAGGAGCACACTGAACTGGGGGTCCTCTGTGAGCCTGCTGGCAACCACAGAACCACCGATTCCACCTGAGCGCAATTAGAAAGAGTAACAAGCAAGGGTTGAGCGGGTTACCATACCTCCGACAACGATAAAATCGTAGTCTCGGCTTGGCAAATGATCCAGCGACTCGTACACCTTGGCCTGAACGAAGAAGGGCAAGGCTGTAAGAAGTAAGGAGAGCCAGCCAATCTTGAAAGGGTGCTTCATGCTGAGAAGTTGAGGGATAGGTTTCATTTCAACGGTTGTTTTTATATGAAGCTGATGGTCCCAATTGCTTGGGCTTTAGCACGCCGGCAAGAAACGGCAAGAAACGTCGGCACCGAGCGTTAGCGTCAGGGTCCTGCCTTCAAGTTCAACTCGAACATACGGAATCTTGAGAAAGTTCAAAGTCCGGACAGAGTTCATGGGTTGCCTCTGTGACGAGAAGTCGAACATGATCTCTCTGATTTTACCTTCTGATCCCATTCAGCGCGCCTTGAGTTTGACAGAGCTCGTACTAAGCGGAAGGTTGATGGAGCAGACTGAGTCAGGAGGGGTCTTCGCAGCCGAGAGTAGAGATGACTCTTATTCTTGTTCAGTGTTCTATCGGCAAGATGTAAGACACATACCTGATGTGTAATTACCTATCAGCTCCAGCTCCTAGGGAGGGCGAGGGCAAGCGACGGCCCCAGGGTCAAACAGGACGATATCAAGATTAAGACGATTCGAGAAGACCATCGGCAGCCTCAGATTTGAAAGCATCAGCTACGGTCATCGGTTCGAAGCCTCCACTGGGCGTGCACAGCACAAATGCTGGCGCCTGCTGATTTCATGCCTGAGCTAGGCCAGGCTCTCGCTTCCCAATACTGGGATGGTCGACTCTCCTTACGGCGTTTGTGGAGAACGGAAGCACTAAGCCCCAGTCTGGGCTGTCGAGGTGGTGAGGCCTGTGAGAATTGACGGTGTTGGTGGATGAAAGTCGAGATCGAGAGCAACCCACGGACAATGATAAATCTGATGGCCTACGCAGATAAGATTAGATCTGACAGCTGATTATGAACCCTCCAACCCAACCTGAAGGTCGAGGCTCTCTTTTCTGTAGAGCCGCCGTGCATAGCCAGACTAAATGAGTTTCGTGTTGTAAGGATGTATACGGGCATTGGGGGACGCTTGAGTTTTCTTGATTCAGTTCTCCGTTGGTAAATTAACAATCATACGGTCACTTTACAGAGTTTTGTTATTGTGTAGACAGTTGAGATGAGGGATTGTCATAATTTCTTGCCCATGATGGCATCTCGCAAGCGAATCTCGAAGCTTGAAGCTTGCCATCGGGGAAAGAAATTGCGAGGACGACTGGTCGAAACGGAACTTGAACGGAACAGTCCGGGCCTGCGATGACCAAGCATCGGATCGCTTTACTCCGAGCTGAACAAACACCTTTCTCTCGTCCTCTCATCTCGCTGAGCGCATTCCAGCTCTGGTTGTCAGGCCTTCCGACATCCAGCGCATCTATCCACTTTTCTGAATCTTAGGCAGCTCTCGGAGATCTCCAACGCTCGTTTGGTCATGCAATTGTGCGAATGCTCCATGTATCTTCACACCACCGACTCGGACGAACCGCCAACCACTTTATTTCCACCATACCTCATCCGCTGTAGACTCAATACGGGCTTTCTGGCTTCTGTCTAGGTCCTCAGTGGTCATTTTACTAACGATGAACACGAGAGACGAAAGGTGAAACGGCCGTCCGCTCTCTCGCTGTCTATCCTTACGTCTGTGTCAGAGGAGGTTGACCCTTAACGCTGTTTTTCGGCGCTCTCCACTCTCCGGATGTCTTGTGTCTCAGCTCTATGACACTTCTTCTACCGTTCAGAGGGTCAGCTATTTCCTAAGTGCGATTCCCCCGTACTTACATCCCTTCCCTTTCGATGCCCAATTGCGAAGTTTCATGCGGTCTTTCACATACTTTGCCAAGTTGAAGAGCTCATGCTGGCCCAAGGTCTGAGAGCTCTCGTGGTTCTATGCCATGTTTCCCTCTTCAATAGCAGCTCGACAACAGAACCTAATCACCTTGCATGTTGAAAGTGGACCCTGGTCTGGAACGGGTCCGTCTCGTTCGCCCCGGATTATTGTTTCAATTTCAATCTCGTTAGGTCGTTGGACGCATCGAAGAACTGTCAAGAGAGCTCCGGGGTGGGGCAATGGCTGGGGTACAGCATCACGCACTGCACAGAAGCACGGTACTATTGACGGAAAGAAGACGTTGCGGAGAGTTCAAAATTATAGTCAATGCTAATGGACACTACAACCTAATCAACTCTCCGTGTTACTTCAAGTTAGGATCTATTCTGTGCTCTTCACCTTGTTTCTTGGTTTAATTATCACGGAGGTGGGAAGCGCCGGAAAGTGTGGTACGGTCGACAGCAATTCATTGGTACAACGTAAATCAACAGTCTCTGTCTAATCCTGGCCTGGGTTGAGGCACGCTCTGTTCACCTTGGATTCTTGTCACGGAGCTCAGAAACACCGGAAAGTTGTTACAGAGGCGATTTTGTATAAAAGGTAGCCATGCTCTTCCTTTCGTCTCCCAGAGTCTCTCAATCCAGCGATTCTAACCCAACAAACTAAAGCAACTTCTACTCTACTATGCAACTCTCGTTCTTGACAGTCGCTGTTGCCTGTCTCTCCGTTTTTGGGGGTGCCTCTCAAGTTTTGGCTAACCCACTCATGGAGGTTCTCAGCATCGTACGTCGTCTAGCTACCGTGATTGAGATAATATGGTCGTACTCACCCAATTCGCCAAAGACGCTCACCGGGCCCGGCAACAACTTTGGAAAGCTTTCCAACAGCGCGTTCGGTGGTGGTGTCGAAGTCAATGTATGCTTTCCAGACCCCGTATTCTTACCAATTCGTTTTCTGACATCAATTCTGTTAGGCCCTCAGGGAGCAGTACTGCGCGGATCCGCGCAAGGCGACTCCCTTGTACAGGGCGTGGCAGCCCACCGTCTATGATCACTTCTACACCGCCGATGAGGCCGAATACGACCG
>JAMZDL010000204.1:0-46864 GCA_027579765.1 Candolleomyces efflorescens
CATTCAACCTACTCGCTGATTGTGTCCGAATTCAGGCGACCTAGAGGGGACACTGCTGCGAACTTCTGCCCGTCATGAAGGGGGAGGAAGACGTACATGTTCACCAAACTGGTTATCGTCGGTGTTCTTGACTTTATGAAAGTCGTATTTGTTGAGTTGTCGTACGAAGCTGGCGAAATTTGAATGTTTGAACATGCGTGGAAGGATGGATTTTGTGAATTCGTTCATGTCCTAGAAGGCACCCCGGGGTCAGACGACTATCACTCCCCACACATACATTCCCGAAGACATCTCACCTTGACGACAAAGCAATCGCCTTGCGGACCCCACGAAACCACACTCTGAAAATTCGGGTCCTCAAGCATCCTGAATAGTTGGATAGCAAGCAGTCAGCCAAATGAAACACCCCACCCAAATTGTCCGACTCACTTGTACAACTTTTTCACAAAATCGCTCGTCGAAGGCATAGGATCATCATGATGATGAGCCCCCGAGCTCGAGGCGGCTCCTACACCCTCTTTCGAATCTCCTCTCGTATTCATACCGTTACTGTTACTCGTAGTCGGAGAACCAAGCGCGGTCGTCGAATCGACCCTCTCGCGCTTAACAGCTGGGACGATATTGGGGTACCCAGACGAAGAAGCCGCAGCTGCTACCGAAGCTCTTGTCGTCCTCTTGTTCAAAATCGGAGGCGACGAGTAGGGAAGGGGGGGAGGCGGTGGTTGTTGCCAAGAAGCGTTGGTGGAGGTAGTGGGTGAAGAAGTAGCCGGGTAAAGCTGCTGCTGCTGGAGTTGTGGAGGTTGTGTACCAGGTGCGTTATAATAGAGTTGCTGCTGGTGGTGGTTGTGGTAGGACGAGGAGGGCCCCAGATGCTGATGATGCTGATGTGTGTGTTGATTGGTAGAATCCGAAGAATCCATTTTCCGGAGACCCTAGTGCGGTTATTATATGACGAAATTCGGCGCGGACAGTGAGAAAAACAAAACAGCGACTTACCTGGCAGCAGAAGTGATGAAAGGGAGCGGTGTCTGTGCACAGTGACCCAAGGGGAGAAAGCGATTCGAGACTGGGGCTAGGTCGTCGCGAGCCTTGCTTCTGACGGAATTAAATATAATCGCTCTACCAAGCCTAATTAATCACTTGGGACTTTGGGGGTGTGCAAGAGTCGTGTGTGGAGTTGACTCACTCCACAAAGAAACAAAGGACAAGCGGGGAGTGGGTAGATATGACGAACGACGAACGTCCTTTCTCTCCTCGAATCCTCCCATGGGCCCAACTATAAAAACTATTCTCTTCTACGACGAACCCTTGTTCGGGTCGACGCTCAACACAAATTCATATTCACCTCAGCACGGCCCTCGGCCTAGACCCTACCTCATAATTCCCTTCTAAAATCCAAAAAATATTCAAAGGTGTCTAGAACATGCGGTCTTAGACCTGTAGGCTCACGCTCTAGACTCCACTGGAGCGCGTCTGGAGCCCGGCCAACTCCGTCTAACCTTCCTTCTCACAGCGATAGGGGCGTGGGACTCGTACGCCGTTACCTCCGAGGCACAGGAACCGCTAGCGAGTTGTTCCGTCGGATCATTCATCTGCTCTTGGGTCCGATGAACGTGGTGGTGGCGGGATGGCTGTCCAGTGGATGAAGTCGAGTTTCAAGGAGACCCTGGTGTGATTTGCTTTGAGAGGGTCGAGGCTCTGTCTGTTTAGCTTGGGATAAGCTTGGTTGGGTCACGAAAGGTTATCAAGACTCTGAATTCATTGGTCAGACCCTCGTCATGCCCTTGTTGTGTTTTGGGATAGGATCAGCGATGTAGCGACCCTTGCCCACCCATCATCGAGAAGATTTACAATACTCAATGCCTTCACGACTCCGAGCCCGTGCACGGGCATCCGCACTCATTTTTTCGAAGTTCGGATTCACGATTATCGGACCTACACAACTGCAGGGTTCAACATTGTCCGACTCGCATCTTCTACCTGATTTTTTCCAACACCGCTTCGTTATCCGTTACATATCATATGCATACACACAATGTAAGATTTACGAACGACCTCGCGAGCCGCGACCATATCATACATAATCCCAACCAACCGTGAAGATATCTACCCAGATCGTCAAGGAAACTAGGGAAGATATCACGATGGACGAACACCAATACCCGGTAACCCACCTGCGTTCAACCAAATCCCGGCTAGCGGACGAAAAGTCTCTAGGTGACGACTACTAGTCCAGCAATCCAACTCGGTGTCGTCTTCCGGAGTGCTGCCTGCGCTCAGAAAGTTTGTTCTCCTAGCAATATCCGTGTTATCGTTGTTGTCGGTTGCAGGCCCGTCTTGAGCTCGGAGTGCTTTCAATGCCATCTACACCCCAAAGAATGCACATACATCAGAGCGTTGGAAGTGAATTCAATTACAAGTGATAAGTTGACTGGCCTTGATGTGGACTACCAAAGTGGCCGATCGAAACTGGAGAAGATATCACGATGGATGAACACCAACACCCGGTAACCCACCCCCACCCCCTGCGTTCAAGTACATTCCGGCTAGCGGAGGAGGTTTTAGGTGACTACAGCGACTGAGGTCGTCGTCGTCTTCCGGAGGTTTATTAGGCTCCTGGTTCGGATATGCCATAGTGCCAAGTTCGGGTGCATGACCGTCTTGAACGGGTGGTTTGCCATCTACGCAATCAAGGTCAGATGCAAGGCAAGTTCGTGTGAATTGACTGACCTTGAGGATCACGTCCATAGTGGATGAGAGAGCACTTCCCGGTCCTCGATGGACCCTCCGCTCCCAAACCTGACTCCACCATCGTCACCACCCCTTCCTCCCCCCTAACCGCGATACCTCTTCATCTTAACAATCAGAAACACACACAAAACCAAACACACAAGTAACCCCACTCCAAACACAGCCGAAAGGACCTCAAACACAGTCATCTTCATCTTCTCATCCGTGGCGATCGTCGTCGTCGTAGGTCCAAAGTCCAAAATACTATTGAAACCCCCTACGACGAACGCATCGAGCACGAGTAAGCTCGCACTCCCCTCTGTGGTATCGTGCGTAATAACAAGATGATGTTTTCTTAACATTGTGGAGTTGAGGGGACCGGACGTCCATAAGGACACACCGTATGTCGGCGGGTTAGTCTGAGGGAGGTGTACGATCGACGCGGGTGAATCGTCTAATAGGAAGGAGACGTCGAGCATGGATGAGGGGGAGGGTGCGACGAGGGTGCCTAGGACTGTTATCGAGGTGCCTGTACCGCGGTGAATTGATTCAATCGTGGAAGTATGATTGGGAAAAAGAAAGAAGGTATACTTGTACCGTGACGTACCGTAGAAATCGAGTGTAGCTTTAGCACCAGGCGTCGTCGTCCAAGTTGTCGTGTTCAGATATTCGAGACCGGGTGCGCCGCCTTGTGACCACGTCCCGGAATATGTGATTGCGGGGTGCCGGTCGTCGAAGAGGAGTACGGCTTCGGACGTGGGGGTACTCAGGGACATGGGTGAGTATAGGTAGCTGTACAACTGCAGGACAGTGGAATGAGTTTGAGTGAACAGTGGACAGATGGAAGGTTGGGATTGAACAGGCTCGAGAACGTCGGTCAACACCGTTCATATATATGTCACTCACCTACCACAATATAGATCATTCACGGACCATGTAAGCACCATCTCTAGCGCGACGAGACGAGGCCTTCACAAAGCGTCCAAGACGGACCGGGAACCTCGCTGACAGGATGAATGTTCGAGGGCACAGTTTCTCTCGTGCAGCGGGTCGGTCCAAGTCCAAAGCAGAATCATAGCTCTAGAAGCTCAAACTCCAGATCGATTGGTTGAGCACAGAGAGGTCTGACAGTCACTTTCAACGGTGCCTCTTTGTATCAAGTCAACGAGCTCAGAGTGAAAGTTCGGCTGGCTATGTAATCGGTGTGCTGGCAGGCCAGGTGAGTGTGAGTACGTCCAAAAGGACTCGAGGGCTAGACTGTGTGCTGCATCAGGCGCTAGTAAGTAGGTTTCCAATGGGGAGATGCTGGGAGATGTCGGTCAAAGAGCAACAATGTAGGCGCGCCGGCATTCGGCAAGAACCGCCGCGGCGGATCATTCCGACGGGAGATGCCGAAGCCACAACCCTGCCAAGTATCTGTTATCTGCCTTTTGAGCGTCTACTCCCCGCCTTCAGCTGATCAGTCCAAGATCAGGAACATACTAGAAGGCGCCGTTCGACCAGTGGCTCCATCCACCATCCACCATTCACCGAGAACTGCTGGGGGGACACGTGCGCCAGAACCAGTATTACTTAGTGTATGGGTTTGCCTCTTCGACAACGGGATAGGTCAAGGTCAAGACTGGGTCATTTATTAACCAATACATGCGCTCAAATTTGGCTTCACGAGACCGTTCACAAGGCCACCTCAAATCTGTTACCCTCCAATACGCGGTCCATCTGACCCAATTCACCTTGTAGAGGCAATGCAGGTGTGATCATGAAATGTTGTTTTCCAGTGCAAGGCGAGGTTGTTGTTGTCGTTGATATTGGGGTTCTAGCTAAAGCAGGCTAGGTAAGCAGAAACTAAAAAGTGCCCCCCGAGGAGCCACAGTAATCGACCTTCCAAAATGCTGGAACCTCTTTCCGTCATCTTGGCAGTGTCTACTGGTTACCTACCGCCCACTCCGAGTAAACTCTTCAAATGGTAGCTAGCTCGTTCAATCGGACTCGACTTGGACAACGTGTTGCTTGCGAACCCTGGTAAGTGGGATGGAACGACCTGGGTGAACCATGTGTAGGTGAGTGAGTGATAGCCCAAGCCCAATGTGGACGTGGACATTCCGCCGGGCTGCCGGTCCGCTTCTACCAGAATGTTGCTTTCCCTATCCAGATGTGACGTGCTCGAGCCATAGACACTCTTTCTGGCCTATAAAAAAGCTGACCAGACTGGAGAACGTCTGTCTCTCTTTACTTGATGAAGTTTGACACTTGGCATACGCAGTAAAGCAACTTGTAATCGCAACCGCGTCTCGCTGCTATAATTTTACAGCAGTGAAGTTTCCTAGTACGGTATTATGCACTCGATGTGCAGCATTTCATTCCGCCGCCTCCGACTGAATCTTCTCTTCCGCATATAGATCGCCATATCGAGCCCGTAATTTGACCGTGTCAGGCTATAAAATGGATACCACTCGCCACACTTCATAGTCCCAACCACGGAAGACCTCAAATTACCCAGCCCCAGGACAATTAGAAGATGCGCATTGACACTACCACTGGTCGTCCCTCAAATGGCACTCAGGACTGCCTTCGACGATCCTGTGCCGCGGCTCCTTTGACTCGTGACGAAGAGCAACCTCCACAGAATCGCCTTCCCGTGTTTGGGGAGGCTCCTTCTGCACATCTTCATCGACGCATGGCAAATTTAGAGAGGGTCACGGAGGGAATAGAGGAGAACGTTGTTACACTGGCACGCCACCACTCGAACTCATTTAGTCCGAGAACTAATGGATAACGGTTTCCACAGAGCGACACGCTTCAAAGTCTCTCAACTCAGCTCAAGCAAGCCGACGCAAAGCTCGATGAACTAATGAGCCGCCCGCCATCTGTTGACAATCCCGGTCCCACACATATCTACTATCGTCCAAAAATTAGTTTTCGAGACTCGATGAACAGGGTCAGCGTGCGTAAGAATAATATCAACTCGAAGAACGACAATTCCATTCGGTCCCGCTATGGGGAGCCTTCGACCACGTACCACAACCATTACTACAGCCAAGATATCGATGAACCGTTGACAGAGGAGGCGTCTACAGGAGGTCCCGCGGCTGAAGAGAACAGAGAAGATCCTCGTGAGTGAGCCGTTTTCCCGGAGCAACGAAGGTGTGGCTGATTTTCACATTGACAGGCTCCGCAAGGTTAAGCCTTACCCAAGATAGGAGACCAGGGTTACTGACGGAGTCGCAAAGTTTGAGGAGAGCGGAGTCTGTGAGTGGAGAAACTGCTCCAGTGATTGATACTCCCAACCAGGGCTCTACGAGCACCGTTCTCGGGCGATTCTTGACGTTCCTAGGTTGCCGGGGAGCGAACGTGATCAGACATATTGATGAGGGTGTTGATTCAGAGGATAGAAGAAACCGTGCTAATTGAGCGATGATTTCAGTTCTGTTACTGTAGCCTAACCTTTCTCTAACTTGAATGTTGCAATTGCACAACAGAGGGACGAAAGAACACTGACAGAGGCTTTGGTGCCCAACACAGCGGCCGCATCGGCAGGTGAAACTCAAAAGGCTTGGTAGACAGCTAGCTTGAATGCCCCACCGTATTGAATTAACTTAGAATCCCGAGATGCTTCAGCGATGGTGAGTCTATGCCTGCCAGAGTCCCAAATCAAGGGTCATCACATATGCGGGTACGGCCCGTTGCAACGGCACAAGGTTGAGAGGAGCACATAGTACGACGACAACGGCCGTCAGCTCAGAGACTGTCTGGTAGCTTGTCTTCTTGAATGCCTTCTCTTGAAAATGGGTCTGATCCAGTGATCGACACAGTCGAGCAGGCAAGATATAGGAGCAGCGAGTAATGTGTAGAATACTCGAAACGATTCGCAAGCCATAGCCAGTCGACATGCAGACACCATACACTTGCTCATTGGCGTCGCTCTCATGTTTTCGTCCAAACACCTTGACGAGTATTTGCGATTGTCTCATGCAGTCTCCGTGAATTCCGACTCCAAGGTGGTACCCAAAATACACCCAGTTCCCAATGTCCTCCCTCATGCTCGGAAAAGCTTCTTTGCTTCCTATGATCTCAAATCTTCTCGCTTTCTCAAGATATCAGTCATAACATGTATACCACCGCTTTCTCGAATTCGCTCAGGCTGTAGGCTCTACCGCACTCTCAGCGTCGGCTCAAGTACTGATCAGTGACGACAGATTATGCCTAACAAGAACAAACCGTCGAACGCCCACGAGTTCAATCAACCTTGAACTGCTCTTTCAACGTTCATCACAATGGCCGACCATCAGGATACCAACAGTGCCCGATTTATCTCTTCGCAGTCCACATTGCTCGAGGACTTTCCGACAGAACTGTGGGAAGAAGTGATTGTTTGGCTAAATCCTAGAGATGTCCTTTTCTTGAGCACTGTGCGTGAACGTTATGGCCCTGGGCTTCGCTGTTCTCACTTATTAGAAGACATGCCGCCTCTTGCGCTCGAATTTGAATAACGAAAGAGTGTGGACCTCCGTTCTCCGCTCCCTTTGCTGTCGAGAAGGACTATTTCAACCGTCATACTCCTTTGATACGATGGATGTTGGACAGCTTCAACGCGCTTCTCTGAGTCCTTATCGATGGAAGCGGATGATAGAGGAGCATCATGCAAACAGCACAGATGGATCACTAGTAAACCATGACGAACTCAAATTCATCTCAACCACCCAGATCCCTCATCTGTCGCTGTCTGGTGTATGGCAGAGTCATACGCGTTTATGTTGGGTGCCGGGAGGGAGATTTCTCCTCACGTTCTCGGGGAACTCACTCCGCCTCTATGACACGGGGATTATAGGCACAGGCAGCGCATCCCACGTAAACCCGTATCTAGTCGCGGAAACAATACTAGGACCGAGCGGCCCACCCTACGCGATCAACCTGAGGGATTTAGCAGCTTGCGTTGTAGATGAAACGAAATTGAGGTTTGCATTGTCGACGTTTGAGCAAGGGCTGGTGAAGTACTTGCAGCTTTTCTCTACTAGTGCACACAAGAACATTGACCATCCTTTTCTCTCCCATTCTTGCTCAGAGTACAGATTTTCGACGTCTCTCCAACGGAAAGTAACGTCATCTTCAACACAGTGGCCACCGTTTGCGTCGTCGCTTCTCCTCCCAGTGGCGGGATAAGATTGTACACGCATCTTGTCCTTGTAGAGACTGTGGATGCCGAGATTGTTTGGGAGTTCATGGATGGTCACTATTCTTTAATACCTTATGGTGATCACCCTGCAAGTCTCGTGGTACGTACCTCTTCAATCGATTCCAGAAGGCGTACCGATGTGCAAAACGTTAGGCTAGCTCAACTGGTGCCTTGGTTGCACATGTCTGCTATCAGTCGATGTCTCTATGGGCTATGCCATTCAAAGAGAGATATTCCTGCCCGGTGCCCCCCGATTCCATCGCCTCCCTTAAACCTCTGGAACTTCCAATGCCAGACCTTCAAATCCAGCTGTCGCCTTTGATTCCCGGAGATACCCAGCCAACGGATTACACCATCCGCCCTGGGCCCGTCCTCAGCCCTCTCAGCTTGACCTTTGAGAGGACGATTTTTGTCCGACCCTCCAACCTATCGCCTTTTAATAGGTGGCGGTCTACGATTGAAAGGCAGGATAGAGTTTTTGTTAAACAGGATCCTACGAACCGGCATCTAATGGAAGTCACAAATCAACACTATGCCTCCTTCGTTCTCCCACAGAACTATCCCAATTTCGAATCTTCGTATTTGACGGCCAGCGAAATAGGCGACGTGAGAAGACCACAACAATCGTGCGTAGTGGGCATTACAGTCAGGAGAAATTTTGCTTTCGAGTTCTGCTTGCGCATAATCGCAGACACTGGTTGTGAGGCGTCGAGTGGAAATCATGCAGAGGTGGGAGCTACAGCCGTTGGCGATCCTGTCACCGCGACCATGGCCAGAATTCGTAGGAGCATCGATCATTCGAGGGGGTGTGATTTGTCTTTTTCAAGTGGACGCTTGGCGTTTCGGCGAGACCCAGAACATTTGTGCATCGGCAGCTACCTTACATGAGGGTGCGCCTGACAGTGGGTGATTAGGAATAGCTACATACGTAGATACCAACATTTGGATTGCAAATCCCTTGTCTTGGAAGAGGGTTAGCATTGGACCGACGCGTCGCGTCGGTTGAGTCAAATGGGCGTGGGAACAATCCAATAATGACCAAATATCACAATGCTGCGACCCCGACCTGACTTTGAACCACCACCATCGCGTCGGCAGCACCACCACCAGCGTCCACCATGGTCCTCAAAAGAAAACGCGGAGATGAGTGGGTTCTGGCAGGCTCAGCGTCCACTTCGACACAAGCTGGATCTTCCTCGGCACCAGTCTTGGAGCCAGATACTCTGGCACCTCCCACCGCAAAGAAAGGAAAACGCAATCTGGCGGGGACGATCGTAGGAGGAGCAGGAGAGGCGACATCATCGCTCGTGGCGGCGTCCTCATCGAGCTCTGCAATGCCATTTCCTGGCCCGTCTCAATCGCAGGCTACACCGAAGAAAAGGGGGGGTGGGAGAAAGAAGAAAGATCCGGACGCCCCTCAGCCAGAGAAGAGGGCGGCTAGGGTGAGGACGAGTTGTCCGAAGAATACCATGGATAGATTGGAGAGGGTCAGAACACAGACGTACGTGAAGTTCCGCCATTTATCTCGCTGCGAATTGCGTTTGATCGAGAATTGGCAACCAGGTTTTTCATGGTTGACCGCAGAAGGAATGATGGTGAACTCAGAGAAGAGTTCAGCGTTCTCGGGTCGACGGGCAACGTATGCCATCTGAGCCAACTCATGAGTGGCTCAGTCTCGCTCAACAATTGTCTCCGTTCTAGGTCTACACGATCACCATTGCCACGACTCCCAAATGCAATTGTAGTGTTCTCTCCTTGCCTCTTCAGCCTTTCGCGTTCTCACATGCTCGTTGTAGGTCCCGACGCGGGCAAAGGAAACCACTGCAAACATATTGTAAGTCTGATCCGGTGGGCACGAGCGTCTAATTATGTCATGTTACTCACCGCGATCCGTGCAGCTGTTCGTGATGACGAAAGGTTGGCACTTTCAACCCTATTTCGCATCGAACTCGCTCTCAACTTTCTCTAGTTCTCCAGGTTCCAGAGTCCTCTAGCCTTTGGTACCAAAAGTACGCCGTCTGGCTTTATCCTAGTCCATCCATTGCCGACACTCATCTAACTATTCCATAGGGCTCTCCTTACCTCGGAGCTCGAAACCATCTTTGCTAATGCCCCGATCGCGCCCAATGCCGTTACCAGTCGTCGAGTGCAAGAAGCCTATGCTCGTGCGACCGGCAAAGTCTCTGAATCCGCCGCTACAACGGACTCGAAGAAGAAGATACCTGAGGAAGAAGATGATTGTCCGATTTGTTATGAGACAATGTATCAAGCGAAGGAAGATAAGTTGGTTTGGTGTGAGGAATGTGGGAATGCGTTGCATACAGAGTGTTTCACGCAATGTGAGCTTGGTTTTCCATCTTTTCTTTTGACTATTACAACGATTGATTCCCTCGAAACTGACCCAACTATCTTTCTAGGGAGGGCAACCTCTTCGAGAACTGGTAAAGAACTCACCTGCGTGTACTGTAGGTCCAAGTGGGCTGTTGCTGGTCCCGCTGCTGGACCTGCCACGAAGGCTGGGGGTTATTTGAACCTGGCCAGCGCTGCTGGGTTGAGCCCTGTTCGGGATACGAGTTCTTGTGAGTACACATTCATTCCGTTCTCGTCGTCCACTTGTGGAAACCCCTTCGTTTGTTTGGACTGGAACTTCCTCCGTTTCTCTCTCCCCCGAGTTTGTAGTGGAACGAACTGATACTGACTTTGGTGTTTTTTTCTTCGCAGACTACCATGGGCCGAGGAGGGGCCAGAGAGGGTGGCGAGCCTACCCGACCTACGATGACGATGAGGATCCTTTCCTGTGATGCTCTTTCCCCTCCTGTCTCTTGCGTTACCTTTCTGCCTCCCTTAGTCCCTCACCCTCCGACCATCTTCTTGATATTTCTTGCACCCCCCTTGACTTATTTGAAGCTTTCTTGATCTGTCCGCATTGTTTGATCTCGCATCTGTATCGCATCTTGTACCGTTTTGTTTCTTGGATGTGCGACTTGAAGTATTGGCAAAACGCGATGTTATTTGACTGCCCTCAGCTCATAATTTCTCAAAACACTTTCTGAACATGGTGTCAACATCAAAAGTTGATTGAACGTGATTGAGCGCCTTCCGGACACCCTGGATGAGAACTTCACAAGTGGCGCCTCGATGGAATTCTCGAAAAGGTGACATCGGTCGAGAGTCTCCTTGACTCGGCTGAATTCCGAGATCCCTCCCCTTCTCACTCTGCGAATCAAAGTGAGGCTGGGGTCTGTCAAGTGACGGAAAACTGTACCGGTTAACTATCCGTGTGGGCAGATTCAAGACATAAATGAGCACGTCAAGAGACGACTCGGAGGTTCGACATTGCCAAGGAGATTCGAGCTCCGAGTCGGCTGCCGATGGGTGTCTGAACAGTACTGCAGTAGGTTCAGAGTGTAAGTATATAGTCATTTTGTCCCGAGGAGTCGTGACCCGGAAGGGTCGACAATCCTTGAAGTCGACATGAGGCCGACTCGGACGGGTAACTCAGGCTGGTCATTGCCGGGACCCGTAACCTGGCATGCCCTGAGTCACTGATATACATACAATTGTGACCCTGTTAATCTTGGTGAGAGAGAAGGGCCGATTCTGTGGAGAGAGAAGAGTTAATTTTGTGTGATTGCCCGCGGTGATTCTCAGCCGGCGGTTGGGAGGTAAGGGTCGTGAATACTGGGAAATTTCAAGGAGTACAGTCTCAGGGCTGGGGTATTAGGTACGGAAGTGAGCTCTCTGTTCTTCATACATATTTGGTTCTATCTAAGGGCTCTGAGTCTGGATGGCTTGATCATGACGGCTACTATCCCCCGCCCCCTCAGGGCCGTTCTCGATACCCGAGTCCTCACTCTCATCATCGCTGTGCCGCCACTCCCGCACACAACCTATGGTGAAAGATTTCTGTGCATTTGTAGCATGTCTTACGGAACACAGTTCAACACTTTACGTAGAAGTGAAAAGACCATCAACCTCGTTCAGTTCAACCACACTCGCCCGGGCCGCAGTATTGACGAGCTCCGGGAGACTACTAAAAACTTGGTAGAACCTTTCAATTCTCTTAGTACGGCATATAGAGCTTGGTGGGTATATACGTTGAAATGAAATCGCAACTTCAACGAGGCAGAATTAAATTTGGGAAAGTTGTAACTTTGGGGTAAGTTGCGAATCAAACTCACACACATCGGTCGTATCACGGCCTTGAGCGAATGTCCAGTGGATTGGCGTAGATGTCGAGCGGTGGGGCCTTGACTTGTCAGTTTGATGCATCGTAGGGATGACATGAGTATCAAGGCTCCATTGATATGCGACTTGATTCTCACTTCAAATTCGTAATTCTTCTCCATGAGCACAGACACGAGGATGCCTCCAGGCTTTACTTCGACATCTCATTCTATTTCTACGGTGTTCGGTTCGATCGTCGCTCTCTCACGAAGAGGGAAGGTTCAAATGAAGGCTCCTACTCTACTGAATGCTCGTCCTGCCTAAACAAATTGCCTGTTCGTTTCGAGTTAGCGCCATCTCAACGGACCTTCGTCGATCATCACTTGGCAAGACTCAGCATAGAAGAAGGAAACGTGTATACCCCGGGTACATACAAATGTTTGTATTCACTAGGGGCCTCCACTGGTCACGATGCATAGTATGGGTACAGATTTACTGAATTTAGGCAACAGGTGTTCAGAGCATCCGAGGTACTTCCGCATCATTTGATCAGTGGGCGCCCATCAAAATGAGCGACGGATCAAACTATTCAGGGTCTTTCGTCGCCTCCTGTTCTGTGTTTGGATCATGTTCGTTGCGTACGGTGATTGCAAAGAAGAGTTTGTGAGGAACGGCAGGAAGTGCTTCTACTGCAGGTGTAAGATGTGTAGGTCCCTTCGTGATATAGTATATGATTAACGAGCTTTCACGGGATTTACAACTTGAACGACGGAATTAGGCTCAAATCTCCGCCAGGGCAGCATCCAACAATAGCCAAGTAGCCCCAAAGGTGAAGAGTCCGTACTACTGCGTTCCGCGGTGCTATGCCGGAGTACATATTGTAGGTGTACCTGAGTAGCCAGAAATCTAGCGCCGTCTACAAGCGATAGTTCAAGGCTGATTGTAGGTTCGAAGGACATGCCGATGTAGATAGGTTAACAATGAGCCCGTCCGTTCACATATGTGCCTTTGACTCGTGATTTTACACAAAACGCATCGAAGCGAAGAGGAGACAGCTAAGTTCCATCAACCAGCACATAGAGGATCTAGCTTCGGAAACTTGGAGTGAGGTTTCGACATCAATGCTACGGCCAGCTGAAATAATATCTCACTCTGGAATCATAGTGACAGATAGGCTATCATCGAAATTCTTTGCCGTAGATAGGAACACTGACAGGTTCTAATTTGATGCGCTGAGGGTTGCTCCGACGAAGTCAGAACTGAGCTCGATAGCTAGACCGGCGAAAGCTGTGGGCTTGATGGAAACTGGTTGCGCGATGACCGTTATCTTCTCGACGTCAAGAGTCATCAGCTCAATCGTACAAAGTGTGAGCTCATCAGAGTGGGTAGATAAGAGATTGTTTCAGGCTGAAGGATCTTTCATGACAGACAGGGAAGGTTCTTCGGCAATGCCTGAGGATGGAATCGACTGCTCGAATATACAGTCAAGACTGCAGTTCACGCGTCAACTCCCTCTTGAGCGAGATTGGGTGCTGTCTGAGGTGTGCTTCGTTTCACAGCCAACTTGAGCCGAACAGAAAATAATGGGCCGTTAAACTACCGAGCTGAGCGAACAATCCTGGTATAAGGAGGCTCAGACTCACCAAAATCCCATCCTCTTCGGCTTCGCATTGGAGTGAATTTGTGTTATGGTCATTTGGAAGAGTATCAAAGACAGAGGATAGGGCTCAAGCTCGTCCTCAGGCGAATAGGAAAACAGCGTCTCCCACGGCTTTCGAAGGATAATCCTCCAGATGTTTGCCGAAACATTCAGTTGAGAACGATAAGTCCAGATAACTTCGGCCAACAAAGCGTTGTTCGTGTCGATCCACACCTTAACCTTAACATCAGAGCCACGAAATCAAAGTCACCAACAATAGGAATTTCCCATACAAAAACGTGTAGTAATCTATGCACCCGTGCTCAAACTTAGGACCGATTTCCGACCACCTTGTTTCGTGTTTCTTGATGTGGGAAGTGATGCGACCTTTCGCCTGTTTAGGGGCTCTACGGCGTCCCGTCCGGCGTCTATGTACATTCAAGATCTCCACAAGTCACGTCATTTGTAGCTCTAAAACACCTCGTGTTGTGCCTTCCCCTCCCACTGCTAGCCATCTCTGGACACTTGATGGCAGGGCAGAGGCGAACTAGTGAAAGTGACTTGACTCTTCATCAACGTTACTTCACATACTTACCTTCTTTCAGACGTTCTCCACACTTTACCTGACATAGACGAAAGCAGGAACAAGGGCGCGAAGTCATGATGTGGACAGTCTGTGTCCGAATTAGTGCGGCTGATGACTGGATGTTGGGTTCTCGAAATTTCTAATAGAATAGAGATCTTCCTTATAAGGTACTGAAATACCCTTGAAGACCCTGGGCAGGCTAGCCAATGGAGCCAAGCTAACCCCCTCGCATCACGCAAGGCAAACTCGGCACCGTTTTATTTTCTTATGATTTCCGGTGATTTTTCACAAATGGTGGGTGAACGGAAATCAACGTCGTCGCCGGTGCTAATCACGCTTCCAATTCTTAGCTTTGACCTGCATCCCGTCGTCAGCTGAGAAACCTACATGTTCTTGCCTACCCTTAGCCAGGTACATATCGATGGAACAACGTTCCATTCACTCCATCTCTCCGTAACGTCCGGGCGCAGTGGGAATGGCGACGAAGATGAGAACAATGGGGGGCCCGTATTTACTAAAATTAGTGCCTTCGCCCTTTCCTTGAGTCTTCCTCCATCAGTGTTGCGCCTTCATAAGCCTTCACGGGGTTAGCCCTGCTGTTATGCTGGGGATACGAAATCAGGTGAAAGTCGCTCACTCTGAATGATGAGTTGATTCGATGATGGGTTCTCTCGGCTACAGTACGTTTCCGTATTTGGAACGCTATACATCCCGCCCTTAGATTCCGGGGGCAATGACCGACCACGAGACTTGCCTCGTTTTTTGGCGCACGCGAGTGGTGAGCTTTGCTGGAGTGAGCGCTTATTGAAAACGATCAACAAGCAAGCCGTGACATAAAGTTGGGCTTGGACTGCATTCTCTGCTGTGCTTAGCAGCATTCAAAGTGTCGAAAGCCTGACAAGCATCGCTATTCAGTACGAGAAGATTGCTTCACGCCCACTGCGGCCCGGACGAGAACACCGTTGTGTACGGGAAGACTAGCCTTGTAATATGCATAGAAGCAGAGAAGAGTCCCTTTCCGTTGTTGCGGTCAGTACTAGGTAATGCAGTTGAAACGCTGAGAGCCCTTGTCTCGGCAGTTGACTCGTATAGATCAGGAATTACCCAACCGATGAAACCAGTTCTGTTGAGTAAGTAAGTAGTCGCTCTTACCCAACAGAATCGACGGTCACCTCTAGCTCACCTCATCAACAGAAACGTCAGAGTCAACGTTACGTGTCGTCATCTACGGGGATTCGAGAACCGGACGAGCAAACTCCGGGTGTTAGTAGACGCCCGCTATCCGTCACTCGGCCGCTCGAGACTCTGCCAACATGTTTGTATGCAGATGACAGATCGCGCACTGGACAGAACTTGGCTGGTCTACACTGCCAAACTATGAAAGTCTGACTGATTCTGTAGTAAGGGTGATTTGTGACGATGATTTGCCAGTGGGAATATTCAACGACATCTCGAAGCAGCTTCAGTACAACTCCACCTCGATTGTTGGGAGATAGCGAGATAAGGACAACTGACGTTAGTGATAGCTGTGGACAAGACGTCAAGAGAAAGTTTGTCGTTCACGATAGTGCAAACTCCACCAATGGATTTGGGCGAAGATCAAAAGACTCATGGAGCCATGATTTTGTCACCCCGCAGTACCGACTTGTATTCACGCCAAGTCCCTCTCTTCATTCCCGTGGTGTCGCGAAGGAAGTCACCGTCTAATGACGATTCTTGAGCAATCGATACCACTGTAATGAGCTCCACGCGAAGTTTTCAACCTTTGGAGTCCAGCAAAAGAAAAGAAAACGAAAAGCCGCGCCCATCGTCATCGCCGTTGCCGTTGCCCCAAAAAGCCACGCAACCCCCGACTCCCGACGGCGGATTTTGACAAATCAGGCGCGTGAGCGCGATGACAACAACGATCGGACTCGGATCAACTCCTGAACAGGATGGCGATGACCGGTCATTCGGCACCGACGTTACCTGTTAGGCTACTAGCGACCGACCGATCGATCGTTCAGGGAACGTCGTCGGGCGCCGTTCCCCCTTCCATGTCACACGACCTGTATTTCCTGCGTTTCAGCGAAAGAGAACAAGGGAGGAAGGGGGGAGGCTATGTGCAGACTGTGTTCCTGGAGTGGAGCTAGCGTTGGAGTTGAGGAATGTAGTGTTTAGCCATGGTATACTATACCCGAGTAAAATTCTTTTCGCCGCAGTATAGCGGATTTGCACTGGAGACGTCACTCTTTCGGATGCGGATGCGGATGTGGAGGACTGGGTTATCTGTTTATCCCTCCTCCCTTTCCCTTCCCTCCCTCGGGAAAGGGTCCACCACCGAATCACTAAGCCGAAATGCTAAGTACCGGATCGGCTGCGGGTGAAGTGCTAGGTTTCACGTCAAGGCAAGTCAAGCCATCTCTATCCCAACAGCTGCATTTTGTTGCACTCTTTGAGCTGATGCGACCTTCGCCATCGAGGGAGATCATTCAGGGTTGATCATTCCACTCCATTCCATTTCTTCGCTTTTTGTTATCTGCTATTCTGAAGGGGCTACGTTCGTTGCAATTTTAGTTTTCAGGGGACCCTTGCCCATTTCCGCGTCCGTGGATGTGGTAGAGGTGGATGTAGAGCCCTCCTGAGTGAATTGTCAGTCCTCGACGCCCAGTACGCCTGTGAGCACTCTCCATTCCCGTGTGCTCTGGTCACGACCACCACCACCACTACTACACACTCTAATTCTCCCGCTAATGGTAGCGACATTGCCTAAAATAACATACATACCACCGGAACGGTGGTCCCTCGGGCCTCCTTTCTCGTGAGAGATTTCAGAGCCTTTTTGCTATTTGTTACCCTTGGTTATAATACCGGTTGCTCGATCAATCGAATAGGTCACTACTTGGTTGAATGCTGTTGCAACAAACAACTTTGCTTATCTTGGAGATTAGAGGTGCCGAGAACGTTTGGAGATCGAACGGAGGCCGGTCGAGTCGAGTCGAGTCGAGTCCCGAATGAAAGGTTCTTGGGTCTTAAGTCTGGAGTGTACGAAGGAACGATAGTTTCGAAGCGAGGTGTACACTTACATACGAACTGATATCTTTCTCCCTCAAGGGGTCTGCCGGTGCTCTCGGTAAGTAAACCCAGGTGAGCGCTTGGGCAGGGAGTGTGTAAGATTTTTGAGTGACCTTAGTGTAAGATGCACCAATTAAAGTGACGAGGGTATGATAATTTGATGATTGGCTACGAGGTCGGAGGAGGTCGAGGAAAAATCCGACGAATTCGGTACCAGTGGACATTCTCTTTGGCTGTGGAGTGATACGAGTAAGTGTATTCGTAATAAGTACAGTAGCAGTGTTGCTACTAGGTGTAAGGTTTGTCGAGCTTGGCCTGACTCGGAGTGCAGTGTCGAGTTTTAAAGCACTGAGAAAAGGGTGGTCGAACGAACGAACGAACGAACGTTGTTTGCGATATTATCACGAACGTTTTCGTGAATCCGCCTGTAGACTCTACAGTGTCAACTTCGTTGGGTGTCAAAGTATGCTACGTGCATACATAGGTACCTCTGAAGCTGGGGTCGACAGAGTAGTGTTATACACAGAGGGTACTCCAACGCGCAATGCGCACCAGGAAATCGGTGCTTTGAAAAAGAGGTCTTATGATTGGTCGAAAGATCATCTTCAGGGTCGACCAACTGTCCGCCGATGTCATAGAACTCTACTCGACGTTCTGTTCTATGATAAGTTTGGGGGAGGCGCCGCCGCCGGCTATATACTAGTGTTCATTCGAAACTACGTTCGAAAGAACTGTATATGGATTCGTAGACGGCTTTATGTGGTTAGGTTCAAGGACACCTCGAATTCGACTGATGGAACGAACGAACGTTCTGGACTTTTTTGTGATGATGAAAAAACTGACTGTATCCCCAATTCAAAAGAGACTTGACTTGGGTTGCCTCGAGGGCTTCCCTTTTTGTGTAACAATGGGAATGAGGCGATGCCAAGCCTATGTAGTTGAATTTGTCGTCTTAGCTTTTGTATCCCTGGTTGTTGACTCTGGGTTGACAGGGAGGCAGGCAGGGAGGCTTGAGCTTGGGCCATAAGTGAAAGTAAAAGTAAGGGTATGTAAGGGTAAGTGTCCCTAGACATGACGGGCCTGCCGGCGCGCTGTTGCTGTTGCTGTTAACCTCGGCGGGCGGGTGCACTGTCCATCGACTGATAGATAGATAGATAGATAGATCACCCTAGAAATAAACAATTGATATTGATAGTCAGTTACTCGACTCTGTACCCACGGGTTCGAATTCATCTCATCAGCGCTCCTTCAATTCCCCCCTCTGAAGCGAGTGAGGCGACAGCGACAAGTCGCATCAGAACCGGTAACGAGACCAAGAGGAGGAAGTTGGGAATCATGATATTTCATCAACGCGGGAGGAGTTGTGTATTCAATAGTGGTTAGAGCTCAGCAGACGTTTGGGATTTGGCGCGCCGTAGCAGTCGGTGAAAAGTCCGAGTGTAGTGGACTGTGCGGAGAATGAGGGGAACGTCACCCAAGCTGTCAGTCAATCGTCATTCATTCATTCAGTCAGTTCCCCCATAGTAAGTAAGCTAAACTACTACAAAATCCGCCGCTACGGTAAAAGGCGTAATGAAACGAAGGGCTGTCAACTATACGTTGGGGAAGATTTGCCTTGCGTTTGCCTGCCGTGCCTTGTCTGTGGGGCTTGGGTTCGTATGCGGCAATGGGATTTCCACAAGGCTATCGTACGAGGTGTAACGAAAAGAGGGTTCGTTCAGCGGAAGCGTACAGATGGGCAAGAAAGGCAAGGGGAGTGATGTTTCTGATGCGGGGGAGCGATAAGCAGGGAGGGTCGGTGAACGGAGAGGGGGTGGGCTGAGGAGGCCTGGTGGGGACAGAGCGGCGGGCTTGTTCCCAAAGGGGAGGGGGGATCTGAGATGGGGATTAGTTGGGTGTTGTTTTGGTGGTGATTGCCGAGTTGGAGAGAAAAAAGAGGCGTGAGAGGAAATGATAGCCCCGATCGGAAGCTGGAGATATGGCTGGTTTGATATAACGGTTCCCGCGGTCTTCCTCCTGTCACACTCCAACTCTCTCCCTCTCTCCCTCCCCCTCCCTTCCGACTAGCCCACAGCCGTCCCAAGGATCCCGCCTGGAGTGAGCAGCCAGCTATTATTTTTGATTTTCGACGATGCTAACCCTCCGCAGATACCTCGCGACCCTTGCCGGCTTCTCACTGTCCCCGCCCTCCGACGATCCGCTTGAGCCCAGCTCGCGACCCACCGCATCCCCCACCAGCCACCAGCCACTCATCCCCCCCTTCCCCCTCCACAAAGGCGTCCGCTGAGAAATCGCGTAGCCTCTCCACCCACCAGCCACACTCTTTTCTTTTCTTATACCACCACCACCATGGCCATGACCATCAACACCAGCTCGCCCGCTGCCGCCGACGACGACCGCTCTCCGGTCTCCCCTGTCGGCGCCACCGCCGCTGACGCAGAGAACACGAACACACAAGATACCACTACGACCGCTGCTAATTCCACCACCGAGGGAGGGGAGAGTACGGTCAAGAGCACCACCAGCAACGTCAACACCGCTAATAATATCAAGAGGAAGCCTTCACGGCGCGCTAATACTGCTGAGCGCCGTGCCACACACAACGCCGTCGAGCGCCAGCGCAGGGAAACTTTGAATGGGAGGTTCCTCGTACGTTGACTCTTATCAGTACCTCTACACTTATCCGCCGGTTGCTAAGCGATTTTTATTTTTTATTTTTATTTTTTTTCTTGGTGTCGCGGCCAATCAGGACCTTGCCGCCCTCCTCCCGAACCTGTCGCAGATCCGCCGCCCCTCCAAGTCGAGCATCGTGAACAGCTCCATCGCCCACATCCACGCCTCCCGCCGCCACCGCATGCTCGCCTCCCGCGAACTCCGCCTCGTCAAAGCCGAGTCTGACGCTCTCCGCCGCGAGCTCAACGAATGGCGAGACCGTGCTGGGCTCCCGCGCGTCGAAGAGCCTATGCGATCCGAGGCGTTCGCTATCGTCGTCAGCGGGGAGATGGACGCACTCATGGTGAGCGCCGAGATGGGCGCTGCGCATGCTGGACACAACGGCATGTCCGGTATTGAGGAGGAGTTGGAAGATGGGGACGACGATTGGGGGATGGGGAATGGGTATGGAGATGAGCAGGAGATGATGGGGAATCCTGCTCCGGCTGCTGCTGCGCTCCCGCCGCCTATGGCACCTCAGTATATGGGAGCTCCCCGTGGATATGCGCCTCAGCAGCAGCAGGGCGGGTATATGCAGCAGCAGCAGCAGCAACACTATGCACCCGCGCACCATATGGGTGGTTTTTTAGACGAGGATGGGCGGCCTATCCCACCTGGCAAGGGTAACTCTGGGAACCCGTTTGCGCATAACATTCCGAGGGGGGTTGGGAGCCCGACGATGTATACGGGTGAGGCGGGGCAGGGAGGAGGACTTTTTACGCCGCCTGTGAGTCGGGATGGGCCGATGAACAATGGGGGCGCCAATAACAACAACAACGGCAACAACGGAGGAGCTTCGCCTGCTCATTCTACGCACTCTGTGCACTCTCACCATTCGGCTGCTAATGGTGGACACCCTGCGAGCCCTGGAGCGTTGAGCGCTGGGGGGTCGCCTCCGCCTATGAGCGCCGGTGGGCAGTTTAGGCAGGGGAGTGGGAGTCCTGTTGGGTTTGCTCAGCAACAGAGTGCGCCTCAGGTTATTCCGCAGCGGAGGAGCAGCAGCGGGACGAGTGGGGGGAGTCCGATGTATGAGGTTGGGCCGTTTGGGTATCATGCTGGGCAGGCGCCTCAGCCAGCGCAGCAGCAGGGACCGGGAGCGATGATGCATGCTGGGTATAGTGGGCATCATGGAGCGCATGTTGGGATGGGGGGACAGTATGGAGGGATGGGAGGGATGCATGGTGCGCCGATGGGGAATCCGATGGGGATGGTTGTGGGAGGAGGGGGTATGGGGGGTGTGTTTGGGATGATGATGTAGATTCTCCCTTGCGCTCTCCGTTGACCGTACCTATGCCCCCCTTTTTCTCTGACTAGACTCTGCTCGTCTTTCTCTCGAAGCGATAACTCACCGTCCGTCTCTTTTCATCTCTTTTTTTTTATTTGATATTGTCCTTGCCCTTCTCCCCACCTCGTCCCCTTTTTTTACGTCCCGTATTGGGCGTTGTATACCCACTCTCTGACCTCCCCTACTGGCTTGAGAAGTGAAAGAAGAATTTGATTGATTGAATGTCTTTTTTTTCTTTTTTTTGTTGTTGTACTGTATCATCGTATTGCCCGCCGATCCGCTCCCCTCTTCTCCGTCGTCGACGACCACCTGCCTTCACCTACCTTGGCCCTTCACCTTCACCTTCACCTACCACATTCACCTTGCTACTCCTACTCGTTCGTCGCCACTACGCTACGCTACTCCCTACGGACCCCACTCGTCGTCGTCGTCGTCGATGGCTGAACCTACTACACCTGCCCTACCCTGTTGTCTGTCGTATTGCCTCTGTCCCCGTATCTACCCCTGGAACTCTAATCGCATCGCCTCTGGGCTCGTACTACCCTACTCTCACATCTCATCGCCTTACCTCACTCGCTCGCTCGGTTGGTTGGTTGGTTATGTACAGTTTGCTGGTCTGACTATCTTTCTTCCTTTCTTTCTACTACTCTTTTACCTGCGTTTTTACCTGCGTTTTTATCTGTTTTGTGGTACTGATACCTACTTACTGGTACTGAGATTTGGAACGAAAAGGCTTGCTTGTATAGCTACCCGACTGATGGATTTGACGACTAACCTGTACTGTCTTTTCTGCGTTTTTCTTTGTATCACTCTCTTTCTTTTTTTTGTTTGGAGTAATTACCGAGCGAGGGAGTCGTTGGGTGGAGCGAGGACGATGGAGGCGAAGGCGATGAAGATGAAGAAGAAAACGAAGAAGAGAGGAAAACGAGGAGAGGAAAACGAAGAGGAAGAGAGGAAGAAGAGGAAGATGAAGAGGAAGAAGAAAATAACCCCCCTTACCCATACTACATTATCGTACCATTAGTTAGTTGTATCGAACTTTTCTTTTGTTTTTCTTTTTTGTAATTCGAGAATTGGAATTTGGATTTTATCTGAATGACCTTGCTTGCTCGCTTGCGATTAGGTTTGGGCTTGGAAACGATCCGCACGACTACGATTCTCATAACATCAAACTATCCATCGAATAGAACTACATACGATTAGCTAGCTGTACATGGGTGCTGTGAAGGCAGATGGATTATAGTCAAGTCATGACAGGTGCGTTGCGATTTGCTCGGAGGGACCGGGATACATGAACCGTTCGTTTTCGTTGGGGATCATCAACATGAGCTGAGCTAATGGAATGGAATGGGAATGGAAGAGGGAGTGGGGTGGAGTGGGGACTTGCGCTCGACGTCTGTCGGTCGGTCCGTCGGGACCTTTGGGCGGCTACTGTACATTGGTTGGGTCGAGTGGGGCGGGGTGGTGTACGGGTGCGATTACCTTCCCTACCTACCTACAGTGGGTACATCACATACGGGCCGCTCGCTCGATACGACCTGTGACCGACCCTCCCTTGAACCGTAACCAGAACAAAACATGGCGGGCCAAGTTGCTCGTGTTTATATCGTGGGGGGTCACGAGAACCAAGTCGGAGAAATGTCTGTATAGCCTTTGATTGACGACGGTAAGGATACGGTCGGAGCTTCGCCATGTATTTTACTTACTCGTTGTGCGTTCGTTGCTTGGGGAGGCTGGCTAGTCTGCTCTGGTGTTATGTTCCGGACTAGACGAGGTGCGTACTAGCACTGGTAGTTCACCGTTGATCTCCCCAAATTCGACCCCTCGAGGCTGTGTGCGATGAATGGGATATGAATAGGTTGAACTATGTACTTTGTATTTGGTAGTCGGTAGGCCGTCCCGGCCCTCGGTAGAACCGGCATGTAGGACCCCACCCCCTTATACCGAGGCCGCAGTCCTATGCAGCTGCGCAATGCCGTGTTCACTGAATTGGGGATCTCTAACCCTAGGAGGTAGGGATCGACCGCAGTACCACGTGTGCTGCCCAGACTAGGAATAGGCGCTTGTTTGAGCACGTATACTTACAGACGCTCAGGGAGCGTTGGGTCCAAGCATGTGCAAGGAAATGGCGCACGTTGAACAGAACGTTCGATTCGACTGAGCTTTGGCGTCATTCATGATCAATGTTCCGCAATTGGAGAAGCGTGGAGGGTGCCTCGCTTGATGCTTGATTGCGGAACTTTGCGAAGAGGAATTCAAAGGACAGGGAAGTCAAGTCAAAAAATGTGCTTGGAGCTGCTTGGAGTTTTTGCTTGGAGTTTCACAAAAAGGCATCTCAAGTGACGCTGACAGGCCAAGATGTGATATATCATTTTTTTGACTACCTACGGGGGCCGGAAGCTACAGAACAAACTCTTTCCCAAAAGAAAAGAAGCAATTGAGGTCGAGTCGCTCTGACCCTGTTCTTCCTCGCCATCACGAAGGTCGTCTCGATCGACTTTTGTTGCTTGATGAGATCAATCCAACAGTTATGTCGCAACTTCGCGAAACCGCAGCGAAATCGCAACTAATAAGGAGCGGAAGAATCTCATGCAGATTTCAATTCGTGAGGCTCAGGCTAGGCGTAGCTAGGGCGGGCTTTGGGTAGTCTGGTCGGGCCGTATGTACACGATCGTTGCCGGTCAAATGATGTGAACTCTTCAACCAAATTGATTGTGCTTTTGACAATTGGGTTCCTTCTTTTCTTAAACTGAGGATTCTAATACCTGCGACAACCTTACTCGACTCAAGCTTCGGGAAGGCCGCATGTGTAAGTGGATTAGACATCTGATAAGATAAAAACGAGGGTAGATTCCCATAAGTACAGAAAGCGAGTCTTGGAGTCGGGATTTATTTCCCAAGACGACAAATTGGTGCCTTGTCGGCAGCAAATCTGGTAAATGTGACGAGTTAACAGCCTTATAAACGGTTCACATTGCACAAAAGGCCGCCATACCTTCTCGTGGGACCATTTCTTCAGTAGCGCAGACGGCAACCATGAGGCCAAGGCACCAAAGGGAAAGAACATGTGGAGAGGAGTGAATGGCTTTCGACACGGTCTACAACCGTAAACTTCGAAGTTCTAGTGGAACCGACTAGAATTGACCTGATATGCCAGTCAGGTGGCCACTGTGAGTGCTGACAAGCTAACTATGAGGTCAGGTAACGTACCAATGACTCCGAAAGCTACGAACTTCCTTATCGATCCAGCTATAAAGCGTCGAACGCCTTCTTTTCTGTGCGTTACCACATGAATTTCCGAGTGTGCACATATCGCTTAGGAACTGAAAACGGGGCCTGACGGCATGTCACACGACCAGGGTGCTTTCAGTCACAGAGCTATTTTTTTCTCTCGAGAGTTGGTCGTTCTTTCTCTTCTCAGAAAGTCCACAAAGTAAGGTACGGATTCAAGGCACGGCGAGAAGCACCTTCGCCTAACGCGCCGCTCGCCAAACAATACATGGTCTCACGTATTTGTATATTGACCCACCCAAGTTCAGTGACCGCGCGTTGCGCTTTGTCGGTCACTTCCAAGGCAGCGTACGATGCACAGAAAGCTCGGAGCCGTTTGCTTCCGGACCCTGTATTTTCCTTGAGGTCAATGGGGATTATCCGAGCGGAACCGGGACTTCGAAAGATGCCTTCGTCCAAGAACGAACGGGGTCACAAAGCCTTATCGCCGAGAGTTCAAATTCTTCTATCCCGAGTCAAGTTGCTGGGCCAAAGTGGAGACGTAGGTCCAAACCTTGTGGGATCTGACATGTTATGGAAGACGATACCACTTGACAAGGTCCAGCTACCAACCCGTGAGCCCAAGAAAACTTGAACCCACACGCTGGTTTCTACATCCCGGGCGGGTGGCGGTAAGATTTGATAATGTCAAACAATCGTAGGTCAATGACAATTGCTGTTCAAAATCGCTGACACAAGATCAGAAATAAAGTGACAACAAGTTCAGGCTAACGTTGTGTTGCTCACCCATGTGAATCTACGTATGCAGCACAAGGGGGAGGAGGGGTTGCTTCCCGACCACCAACAAACGGGTCGTTGCCATTACGGCAATCGTATCGCCCTATTTGGTTGTCCTTTGGATGTTGGATGGACTGTCTGTGTGACCGTTCGCGATAAGTGGGTTGCTGTATGTAATGCCTCTGAAACACACCTCCGGCGATTAATTCGAAGTCCTGGCTATGTATATAGGCCAGCTATCTCCATCCCAACGTTCTCGAATCCAAAACCTGTGTGATCAGCATGAGCCTTTGCCAGAACGGGAAGACCCCCCTCGCGTCTCGGAAACCCGGGTTTTGCGGAAAGGAAGTCAAGACAGATATCTTCTACTTACATGTGTACTTGATTCCGATAAGGCTGCCGAAATCGTGTGAGGCAGGAAATCAGAAAGAATCATTAGATAGTGCATCCGGCAGAGGCATCATGCGTCTGCCGTCTCGTATCTAATCTCAGGGAGCTCGGAGAACTCACGAGAGACAGGCCCCACGTTAATACAATCGACGTCGAAACCAGAAGTCACCTACATATCTTTGAAGAAGGCTTTCGTAAAGCGAATTCAAGAATCAAGCTGATATTGAAAAGATAGGCATAGGCATACGGCAGCTTGAA
The DNA here is from genome assembly GCA_027579765.1 of Candolleomyces efflorescens. Classification (NCBI taxonomy): domain Eukaryota; kingdom Fungi; phylum Basidiomycota; class Agaricomycetes; order Agaricales; family Psathyrellaceae; genus Candolleomyces; species Candolleomyces efflorescens. The sequence goes on from JAMZDL010000204.1 coordinate 26,003, forward strand.
GATCCTTCCGTCTACGACACCCAAAAAGCGACAGAAGTCTACCCTCAGAAGCAAATCGAGGCATTTCGGCGTGAGGAACGTCAAATGGGACGTTATGGAAGTAGGAGGTGGAGATGTTTCGACGAAATGCTTGTATAAAGGGATGTAGAGCTTCTGAATGATATCTTTCTCAATTCTCAGTCTTCGAGATAAGGTGTTATGCCCCATGTGCAGGTCGCTCAAAGGTGGGAACTCCTCATTCATATCAAAATTCGCTGAAGGCGCTTGCCGTAATGGTGAGCGCCTTTTTGTGGAGAAAGGGCTGTCATGACCTGTCGCCGACCACGGTGCCTTTTGCACCCCCACAACCCCACCCAGCGAGATCAGACGATCCAGCTGCAGAGTGATATACGCCCCTTTGCCATGTTATCTGGTCCTCGGTATCACATTTTGGTGACGATAGAACCCGTAACGAGGGCCCGCGTCGAACCCTGCCTTATTACAACAAGCAGTACTTTACACACTAGTGGCAAATGAGGCGACTAAGGTTGTTGAACAAGGGTCCATAGGGCGACTAGCAAGTGTCCAGAGAGGGTTGGTATTAAGTAGGAACATTTACTACGGTCCGCGATAACAAAGGAGTGTCAGACTGGTGGGTCAAAGCAAAGCGAATTCATGTCCATAACCTTGGAAAGAGGGGAGAAAACAGGATCTACGACCCAGTGCAGGCAGCCGTAGGAACTGTAGCGAACGTTGCGGTATAAGCGTTGGGGTATGGACACCCGGCCACGGTCACAACACCACCGGTTCGATCACCGTCGTTGAACCAGCCGTCCAAATCAGCAGTGGCTGACGCTGGCGCCGAAGTATAGGTGGGGACAGGAAGAGTGACCGCTGCCGCTGTGTTGGTGAAGGTCGGGAGCAGGGAGATGGGAAGATCAGCGGACGGAATACTGGTGGGAGGCCAGGGGTATCGCGCCGAGTAAGCAGCTGAAACTGTGGGAGATGGCACTGCTCCAGTCCGGAAAGGGGCGAAGCTACCTTGGACTGGGTTTCGCACTCCGACTGCTGCGCACTTGCCAACGGAGTCGCGAGGATCTCTAGGAATCCAGCCATTGTCGAGGCCGAGCTTGTAGGACCAGAGGGGTGCTTGTACGCGCCCTGCTTGGGAGGGACCGATCTGCGCGCAGTCAGCAACATGCATGAGGGGAGAGTTGGAGAATACAAACCTTCCACGTCCAGAAGAAGAAATCACCGAAGGCGTCGAAACTTGCCATGATCCAGTTCTGGAGACCAGCCTTCATTGTCGAATTGTAATTTTCCCAGTCGTTGTATTCAGCACACTGTGGGTGGAAGGACTCGACATTGACGGCTCGAATGAAGAGGCCGCAATCATTGGGTGCCCCAGAGAACTCTCCGCTAACAGTAGGTCCAATGTTGCTTCGACTAAGGAAGGTCGAGGTGTTAGCATCGTCACCTCGAAATTCCAAAGGTTCACTCGCCTGTTGTTAAACTCGAGCCCCCATACACGGCAGGCCTGAGCCGGCCAGCTTCCACCGGGCAATCCATCTTCGGCAAGTGCGACCATTGGAGATGGGTTGACATCGCCGAATGCGAAATAGGCGTGACCGTCCATGATAACTCGATCGCCACCAGGCAGAATACCGTCCCATCTTCCTAGATTTTGGAGGCCATCTTGTACGGCGATGTACTGTGAATGGGCGTCAAATACTAGTATCCAAGTAGGCTGCCGAAACGTACTGGTCCGTTGCCCTCTCCGAAACCGGTGACACTGCGGATAATGTCATACGCTCGAAGATTGAAGCTATGTAAAGGATCAAGTCCGATCTGGCTGGCCATAGGTTCGTTAACCAATCCAATGGCGACAACGACGTCGCGGTATTGAGGCTGAGAGATGAACTGAGTGAACACCCGGAGATTGTCGAGTGTTCTTTCCGCGTTGGCGATTCCCATATTCCCTGCGAGGAAATTTGTGGTTCCTAATCTACAAGCAATGGTGAGCACGCCTGGTCTAAAAACGAAGCCCGCCTCACTTACTTTCCGGAGTGATTCAAGCCTGGTCGCGGGAATGTTTCTCAATACGCGGTATGTTGGGAATTCGGGAACAGATACGCACCATTCTGGGACCCAGGAACGGCGTGGAGGTCGAGCAAGATACGGAGACCGTACTTCCGAGCCCATTCAATCGCACGTAGGAAATAACTGGCATGGTAAGGTTAATTCCAAAGCGAGAGTATAGATGCTCAGACACGTACGTCCACGAAGTTTTTGCCAGGTATGGTTCTCCGTCCCAGGTCTCTATCGCCCAGAAACCGATTGGAACTCGAAGGAAATTCAGACCAGCAGCTAGTTGGCAGTTGAGTCTCGAGCCCACAATGTACGTCATGGAAGTGTTAGCTACCAGCAATTTCGGCGATGTCGACTTCCGTCTGATGGGAGAAGATTGAATAGCTGGAACAGTCCACAACACTGATTGGCACGTACAATGAATGTCTGATAGTGTTCTTCGATCTGGCTTAGACCACCATTCGCCGCATCTGCCGCCATAGCTTGACTAAGGGAGAATTCATCTCGTACTCCAGGATATCTTTGGAATATTTCAGGAGAAATGAACGGCTCCATGACCAACCATCCTCCCAAATTCACGCCATATACTCTGTCTACTCCCCAGCGCCAGGATGTATTCAGCGGAGGCGTCCACTCATTCGGTCGGGCGTTGTTGTTGAATGGGTCGGCTGGATCGTGTACCCCTGCAAGCTCCGTGAGTCTTCTGTTCCTGGCAGCTGTTTGACGACTCACAAAATCCGCCAAAGGAGTTTCGGTAGGTGAACGTTGTCCCATTTTCCAATGTTATTATTGAGCCGTCTCCACCGGTCTATAATGAAACGTTCATGGACAGAAATAGATTGGCAGGTGGCAACTCACCGTGGGCACCGATGTCGCTGAAGGTGCTGGCGCGTCCACTGTCGCTCCAGATGCGTCTGACGAGACTCCCGAGGACGCCGATGCTGATGATCCCGCCTCAGTAGCGGGTGACTTCCGGATGACGACGAAATAAACGGGGAGGAAAATGGCCAGAAATACGATGATTGCGATTCCAAGAACAATAGCTAGAATAAGCCAGCGTTTCCTGCCTTTCGAAGGCTGCTTCTCGTTAATTCCATCACGGGGTGCTGCGTTTCCAAGGTTATTGTCAACGGATTGGTTCGGGGTGCCGCCAAGAAGTGGTGAATTATTAGATAAATTAGCAGAGGATCGCTCGGGGGCCATTATGAGCGGGGAGCGGGGAGTGAGCCCGCTGAAACGAATGTGAGGGGAAAGAAAGGAAACAGCTCTAGGCGAGGGGAGAAAATAACCGTGACGACATATAAACCGGCAGCCGGACGAGGGCTGAGTAAACTTGGCGAAAGCTCATCTTCACACGAGCGCTTGGAAGTGATGGCGACAACAAATCTCGGGCTACTCGTCTGGACCAATACGTTCAAGTTAGCCTCAGGATGCACTCAGGCCGATGTAGGTATTCGAAAACGGTGATACTGTACTAGTAATAGCCCTGTCCATAGCGAGATGTGCCGCCTTTCTGAATCGCTATGATTCGTACCGCCCTAAGCACGAGAGATGAGGCAAATTGCCCAGACAAAGTGCATGTACATAGCGAGCGGAAATTAACAGATACATACATAGAAAGAATATTTGAAATCGACGCCCCAATAAACCTTGGCCGAAGTAGCAAACCGAATGAACAAGGATAAAAAGGGTCGGAAACTAGCCGTCGAGTCCAACTTGGCAAGACCACGAGTATCCCCCAAACTTCCCCTCATGAATGATTCAGTCCTCCAGTTTCAGCCCTGAACAAGTCCCGATAAGGCCCATTCTCCGTCATTAGTACAGCATGCTTCCCAGCCTGAACAATCCTTCCCTTGTCCATGCATCTAGATGCCAAGAGCGAACCAGGGCCGGATTCAGAGGGGTTGTCCATGAAACAAGGCGTTAATTTGAAGTATATGACAGTAGGAAGCATGATGACTTACATTATACGGTCCGCCTTCTGGACGAAGCTTCCAAGACGATGGGTGACAAAAACCATGGTTTTTCCCTGTCGTATGGAGTCCAAGTAGTCGATGATGGTACTTTCCGCTACAGTGTCCAAAGACGATGTACCCTCGTCAATAACGATTAGATCGGTCTCCCTGTTCTTGATTCGCATCAGGCATCGGGCGCTGGTATTCCTTCTTCGTGAGGTAAGTTCTTTTGGGGAAAATATATCGATACTCACAGGATGATTCGCTCCTTCTCTCCAGGAGATAGGGTATGTACGCACTGAGAAGGATCGTTCCTCTTCAATTCGCGGTGCGCAGCCTTCCCGATATCGCCGTTCCCACAACCTTTCAAACTTTGCCCGACAACCCTGCATGGATTCAAGATGGTCTCTTCACCTAACCTTCGCAGCAGCTGAGCGCAACCAACGGTCTCGGCAACTTCATGAACCATGGCTTGTCTCGCATCAGCCGTCAAACCCGGCAGAGCCAAGTCACCGCCAAGCCCGATGAGGATATTCTCTGCCAAGGATAAGGGATAGATGGGTTCGGAATGTGTGACGAATGAAATAACTTGTCGGATGGATGATGGTGCGAACTCCCGAAACGCCCGTTCGTTGGCCTTCACCTCCCCAGACGTAGGAGGTAGTAGACCGGCCAAAACTTTGAGTAAAGACGACTTCCCGCTTCCGTTTACCCCCACAAGAAGGACGAATTCACCGGGATCGATCTTGGCAGAAACTTGAGTGAGGGCATCCTGGCCTTCGTTAGGATATCGCAGGCTAACGTTGCTGGTGGAACGATGTTATCTGCATGGTACTGGAGAAGTATAAACACCGGTACTCACTGCAGAGAAATACGCATTCCGCCCGAGGACGTCCTCGTTTCTCTGTAGTCGATCAACGACGCCCCCTCTGAGCACTTCCTCGGATCGAATACCTTGAACGTCGCTACCACCTTCATGAAGTTCTCTGCGCTCTTCATCATGGTTAAGATCGAGTTGGCGTCCTGACCATTCCTGAACGCGTATACGGCTTGGGTGAGCGAGTTAATTCCATATTGAAAGACCGAGATTGCCACCAAGGACGACGTTGATAACGAGTTGAAGCAGAGAAGAACGTATAGAGCCTGGCACAAAATCTGTGAGTGTTATTATCCAATAAGAACCAAAAGTTTCATCCGCCCTTGGAAATAGTGTGTAACAAGGATGTGAGGCTATCAGACGTACCATGGGGTATTCTGTTACGATTGTTTGGGCTTGCGCCCAGTACCACGGGGGCGGGAGGGAGCAGGCGAGGGAGAGAAGGTTCACTTTAACAGGTCCAAGGGCCTCAGACGCCGCTCGGTATTCTATGGTCGTGAGCTTGAAGTCAACCCAGGCGCTAGCTACGACCGACGCACCTGAAGATAGATATTCAGATAAACCGTCCTTCACAATTGCATCTCTGTAATTTTCATCAAAAGCGATGGTATACAGAGCAAGCAGTCGATGGTAGCTTTTATTCGCCGTCCAGAAAGTGTAACCTATGGAGAGCAAAACGTCAATTTCCCCTTCGAATATAATACGAAACAAAGCGAGACGAGTAAACACACCAACTCCACCTACGCCATTCGACGGTGCCGAATTCACAACGACGAGAACCAACCCCGTCAGGAAGATAAACACAATCGCGTCAGCCAACGGACTATTCCTCACGATAGCTACGATGGCGGCCACCTCGTAAACCAAGGTGAGGGTATCACGGAACGAGACGCTCAAATCGTTGATGATTTTCCAGGCGGGCACTTCATGCCCGAAGCCCCAAGGGCTCGGAAGATAGGAGTTGAGAGTTTCTTCATCGTCTGTAACAAACATTACATTAAATAGGGATTTTAAAGAATAGGCGGGAAATATGACGTACCCTCGCACCCAAATCGTACGCCCTTGTAGAGGCTACCTATCAACATTCCGTGAATGTACGCTACATCGGGGAATCAAGTCGGCTCACTGTCAACCAACAAAGGCAGGAAATGCGAGCGCATGTATCCTCCGAGGATCAACTTTCGCTCTTCGCTGGGAAGGAATCATAGATCAGCTGGAAGTCAGATGGCTGATTGCAAATGACCAGCACTCACAGTTCCCTCGAGGCCCAAGACGATAAAAAGGCAGAGCTTATCCATAAAACTAGATAGAACGAAATCTCCTCTCGCACCGCACCGCGACCAAGAGGAGCCGAGGCGGTGTTCGAGATTAAGCGCTCAAGCTTCGCTCGACGTACAGCAACGACCAGAAAAGCAGAAGAGTACGCCAAAGAAATCAGCTGCCAACTAATCCTCGTCAAATTCTGAGAACTCACCGGCATCAAGGTGCAAAACGCCAAATACAGCGCCAACGCTGGGGAAATCGCCAACCAAACCAAGCACACCATGTACTGAAATGCCGGCCCTGGAGCAATCCAAACGATAGTCGCCAAAAGACGGAGAGTCGCACCCAAAGCACTGATCCACTGCTGCATTCCGAAACCATCGCCATCCTCTGACGAGGGATCTGACGGGTCTACAGCTGCTTCACGGAGCGACCAGGATCTAGGCCGGACTAAGCGCCACAGGTTGAAGGACGAAAGAAGACGTTGTGGATTGTCCTTCTTGAATGACGGCACCTCGTAAGCGATGTCAAAAATTCCCCACTTCAATCTTCGAACATTTGGTGATGGAGAGTAGTGAGAGCCGCTTGATGAGTTGGAGCAGGTTGAATTCATCGAGGCTGAAGCGGCAATCGGTGTGGACATGGTGTTGACGATTTACAGTGGGGGAGGAGGAGGGGGTTATTCGCGAGCATACGTTGAACGATTCCTCCAAGATTCATGGTTTAAAATGGGCTCGGTTCCGCCCGTGTGACCAGTCCTGAAACTTGGAATACACCCCGAATCGCCATCCTAGCCCGGGAAAGGGCGTTCGTTGTCTGTGGGTCCAACGGCCAATTTCAAATCAATGACAAAGCGTCAACATCAGCAGTTACTGCCTTCAGGAATTAGTAGGAGCCTAAAATTGAAAAAAAAAAAGGTTCAGGGAATCTCGGTCTTGGAGCAGAAGCTCGAGGATGTTGTCGCTACGCACCACAGTCCTCGTGATACTCTTCCTTGATCCATGACTTGAGGCCTGAAACCCGACTCTCCCTTTCCGTCCATTCACAAAGCGAATGACAACATTGGCAAGGCACAGTCCACATACACAGATCCATGACGCACTCAATCTGCATAACACCGTCTTGCTCCAGATGGGGTTTATGAAGAATGAATCCGTACATATATCGGATATCTAGACCCCGTCGCGTCGCACACACGGGAATGCACTGGTACACAACGGACCTAGAGAAGCCGCGAGACGTCGACCGCCACAAGTACTACCTGGATCGCAGCAGAAGCGGAACATCAGTGTGCATACGCAGATGGTGGAGAGAAGACGTCTTCCACCCCACTCACAACGAGCGAGCCTACGTTTCTTGAACTGGAGCCTTCCGGTCCCCAGTCGTTTGCGTAGCAAAGAAAGAGGTAGCCGCAACCAAGTTCAAAACGCCCGATGATCGATCTGACAAATCGATGAAGCGCGTTGTGGGTCCTCGCCCTGAGAGGAAGCTGTAGTTAAATAATTAGAGAAATCTGGCTACCTACTACCTGTCGGTGTGTAAAACGGGAGCCGGGAACATGTCATGATTCAACTGACTTCGTACCTCATATGTACCATCAAAAGTGGGCCCGGTCTTAGCCTACGGAATCGAACTCGAGCAGGGTACCCTTGCCCGAGTTGATGATGACTGTAGGGTTCGAAGGGAATAAAGTCGGAGGGTCGGTGGCACGCGGAAAACACTGGACCTACATCGGGGCTTCAATTCACTAAGAATGTCAGTGGTATTAACCAGTGTGGTGGACGGGGAATAAACTCACTTGAACTCGTCCTCACGAACTGTCAACGGTATTCAAACCCTAAAACGAGCGAAACCACTAGGTCAACGTATTCTTGAAGATTATGGATCACAATTCGTGCTCCAGTACAAGATGAAAGTTTGAGCTTTGCCGTACACAAAACCACCTGCACAAAGAATACCTGGAACGACCAGCCGCAGAGGAACGCACGTATCGTCTGTGGGTCCAACATCCCATGCACCGCGATCCCGTGGCGCGAATTGTACACACAACGCGAGAACCGGCCGTAGATCGGTTAAAGGAAATCTGTCAACCGCACAGTATCCTTCAAGCGTGGAGAGCTGCGGGACAAACCCTGCGTTCTCGAAAAAGTATCTGGATATACTTTAATGGCCAAAAATACCCACCCCAACGAGATATCGGAGATTTAAATTAAGAGACACCAAATACCATTATCAAGAATGCATGCACGCACGAGCCTTTCAGCTTTTCGAGATCCCCGAAGCCAATTCCGAACTTTTGATGTTGTTTACCTCCCTTAGCTGTAAACGGTTCCTCCAACTCTAATCTTCACTCGGACCGAGTGAGGCTTTGAACGTGAAAGCCTATTCCCTCGGAAAGCAAGTACCGTTGGCGTCCAAATGACGTGAATCCACACTATTTAGTGGGGATGGAACCAAACGAGGGGAAAGGAGACTCACAAACCCTGACAACGCCGTGTCGCCCACAGTATCTCGATGCTGTCAATATCCAGCTCCGAAAACGGGATGTGTGCATGCCTGTGAAATAGGGTTTGGGTTCGGATAAGGGAAACTTGAACGAACGGTACATATGTTCAATACTGAGCCCTATGATGGCTGCTATCCATTGTGTGTCTCTGTGGGCTCCAAATCGTCAGATACCGCGTCATCAACTCAATCAAATTCATGAACTCGGTGTGAGGCAAGTAACTTCACCTGTCGACGCCATGTTCCTGGAACCAGTGGCACTTCTACCGCGAGAACGGTAGGGCGGCTCAGGACGAAACAAAGCTTGGTCACAATCTAGCTGAGGAGCGGTGACTGCGCACCTCAATGAAGTTTCAATACATGCATTTTACATGCCACGATACCTTGTCCAGAGTGTTCCCGGCCAATGGATATCCAGGGCTTAGATCGCTTTCAGGTTTCTTTCACCCAATGAGTGAGCTGATATTGGTTCCTCTCTGTGCAAAGCGCGATCAGGCTCAACAGTATAGATATAACGAAAGTCCTGACGCACCTCGTTCATCCGAGTCGGTACGGCGAACCGAATCTTTGTCACCACATCGTCTGCGTCCTAGCCCGGGTCTCGTGCCAACAGTCCTTGGAAGACGTGGCGCGAGACCGAGCCTAGGGGCACCAGTTCCCTGGCGTGGCATCAAAACGGTTTACCTGCGAACCTGCTTAAAAGCGTTTCTACGCATGCGAACGAAGAAGAACGCCCCAAAGCTTTGGGTCCCCAGAAGAGCCAAACCTCGAGCCGAAACAGATGACACCAGGTCGACATACAAATACACATATTACACATGAACTATCTGTATTGAAACAATCAGCCAATGAATCCTTATCGTCGTAGCCCTTGAATCGGAGCAGGAAATCTGAACATTAAATCAACTTACTTGTCAGATCTATTATCCCATTTTTGCCTTTGCACGCCCGAGCTCAGACTCGCGACTTCGGTGAGGACGCCTCATCCACCCACTCCCCAAACCTCTCCCAAACAATCCGTTGCTCGTCACTCCATTCCTCCCTCTTCTCCTTGACACATTCCGGACACAGTCCCTTCTCTACCCAATTAATCGATTTGATCGTTTCGAGGCTTTCTAGGGGTTTGTAGACGCTAAGGATCGTTTTCGTCCTCGTTGGGCGTTCGAGATCCGCTTTGATGCTTCCTCCATTGACGTTGTTGACGCTCCCGTTGTGGTTCTCGTTGTCGAGGGCGTGTGTTTCGTCCTCGTCGTCAGAGTCGGAATCTACCAAGGAAGGCTGGATAACGAGAGGCATCCAGTGATCTGCAAACGCCTCGGTGCATTCCATATGCGACGAACTTGTCGATGGTGTGTACAAGATCGGCGTGAAATGGGAGATGAGCTGCGAGAGGAGCGTGCGTAGGAGTGTGAGATCTCGAGGCGAGAGGGTTCCAGCCGCCTCGAGTTCTGGTAATGGCGGCCGATGAGAGTTTAAATTCGAAATTTCAGTCAAATTGAGTTGATCAAACGGAAAAATGAAACCCAGATGCAGCCCGAGAATTTGGCTACGAAAAGAGAAGAAATGCGTGATTGGTTAGCTTACCAGGTTGGACATCGAGCGGCGCGTTATTCTGTAAATCCTCCCCTTCATCTTCCTCTTCGTTGAAATGATGCGTAGTAACGATAGCGTATAGTATCGCTTTCCTTGCCTACCCAAAAGAACAAGGGAGAGAAAATGGGCATAAGTATGACCCGAAGACGCGAGGAAACCAGCTGGTCAGCTAGAAGCGAAACACACCGCGCTAAACCCAAACTGACTTGCCACCTGCAGCCCTTCATGCAAATACGGGTTCGTTTCAGGTCTGAGCAGCAAAGGTTCCGAGGGAAAGGCACGCTGGAACTCCGCTCTCGCGAGCTCGTGTATATGGGGAATATCAAGGTGTTTGGTACTTGAAATGCGAAGCAGGGAGACCACGCGGTGGAAAGGCGTTGTAGGGGTCAGGAGTCTGAGATTGAATCCAAGAGGATGAAACAGAAGGTTTGGATTAGTATTCCCGTCTGTTCATGCTAGATGGGCATATAGGAAGGGTTTTAATCAATGATTGAAGATCTGTACGCCCACAAAAGGGTGACAAGGGACCTCGAGGAAGAAGCAAAGGCAGAGATAAACGTGCAAACAAGCAAGGGGGACTCACGACGACCTACTCATCATGATAAAGGTGCCGCAACAGTTCCTCGAAATCCTTCGAGAGTACAGGTTCCAGTGTCTTGATACGGCCGTCGGGGATGTTGTGACCATTCTCTTCGTCCTCGATCCTCGGTTTATCATGTAGATCCAATTGGTTTTGTTCCTTCTGCGAGTCCAGTACCCCATGCTCCAAGATGTAAACGACATAGGGAGCGGCGGTGGGAGCCTCCAATAAAACACGCGAATGGCGACAAATTAAAGATCTATGAACCCTGAAAAGGTGGTCTTGAACCCGCAGTGTCATAGATCCATCTTCAAACCAGTATTTGGGGTGCTTCAGGGCCTCCTTGTGCTGGATGGGCATGGATATTGAACGTGAACGTGGAAGAAGAGGTGAGAGTGAAAGCGAGTCACGAAATGTTGGTGAACACATTACGTCAAACCATCATCATCTTATCTTATCTCTGCGGATATAACCTCTGAGCGACCGACCACACACGGAGATCCTCCCATTTTGCTCGTACTACTAAACGGAAGGTGGTACTCAACGAAACGAATAGTGCGATGAGTATCGAGATAAAATCACTCACGAAATTTAGCTGACATTGGGTGGGTGATACATGTGTTGCATAGAGCGTAAGTTACAAGATGCGACGAGATTATCAACAAAGCTCGGGCTTGAAAGTTGAAATCCGAGAAGGCCTTGTGGTATAGGTGTGGAGATAATTGACAGTGCCTCAGGCATCTCTGGCGAGTCAACCCTTCAGGTCCAACGACCCGGGAGTGAAGGTTTCTCAAATTTGCTTCGGCCCTCGCTTCTAGTCCCAGTAACACAGAGAAGACCTCGATGTCAGTGATGCCCCTGCTTTACAAACAGCAAAATTCTGTTTTCGTTCCCGTGAGCGCCATTGGTCGAGCGGCCATTCAACTAGGGATCAGACTTTGTGGATAGTGAAATACCATACATGCTCATACTCATCGTAAAATCTCGCAAACACAACTCGATGAATACAGAAGATCACTAATGAATGATAACAAACTACTAATACGTGGACACGCAATCCCAGGAAAAATAATCAAAAAGCTCCAAGTTTTCTCGTTCATACGGGGAGTCCCTCTTCTGAACTACCGCACGCCCCGACAAAGCACAAACATCCAAAGGAGCGGAATCGGACAACCCAATCAGAGTGATAGTAGACCTACGACGGTTACGGCGCGGTGACACACTGGCATGTTCTCCCTCCTCGGCGCTACGCATGGCATCTGGGGATCCAGCATATGTGGGTGTGGCACTGGCGACACTGCACAAACATATGAAGTGAGACGGATCCGGAGATTGAGGCCAAAACGGTCGGAGTCCCACTCCCATGAACCGTAATCTGTCCCAAACCCCAAGGTTGAACCCTCCAACAGGCTCAAGACGTTTGAAGGCCCGGAATCGCTCGTGATCGTGTGGAAGTTTCCAGGAAGCGACGTGCTGGACTTTAGCTTCCATTCGATGAAGTTGTCCAGAATTGGCTTCCTGCGTTACGACAAGCCTATACTGGTTGAGAAGGGGGGTGTTACGAGTTTGCTTGATCGTCAAGAACCCCGGGTCATGGTGTAAGTGTGGGAGGGTGACGTAAACCATTCGTTTTCTTCTGGGTACCCAAAGCGATAGATCTACGATAGAGTCTGGCAACGGAGGATCCCACTCCTCCAGGCCCTCGGAATTGGGGATGGTGACGAATCCAGAATTCACGGGGTGAAGATACCTAGCTTGGAATGGGACACTCCAGATACGCACCAAGGTATCTTCAAGCAGTGCGATAAACCCACCCGTAAAACCGACCTTTCCAGAAAGAAGATAGCGTCAATGAGCCTTCGGAGCGATGAAGCAAGTTGGTCTACATACCACGTTACCCTGGTCACGACGTAGATGAGGCACCAGCGTATATTGTCCAAGGATGAAGTCCCAGAGGATGCCTGCGGTCATAGTCCGTATGAATACACGGCTAGAGGAGAGCCATAGCGTCCAGGAGGACGTCAGAGCCTCCAAACTCAAGGAAGCTACCGTGATAAACGCTGGGCGGTCTTTCGCTGCCCCGGGAGATATATCAAGGATCTCCACTCTAAAGACAGACAGATGAACGGATACCGGTCAGAGAACTGGGCTGGAATGGAGTAGAGGGAAACTCACACCGATTCTTCGTCGGAATCGTCGGAATCGTCGGCATCGTTGGATGTGACAACCGCAACCCGCAGAGTCCTCTCGTCCATAACGCAGACTGTGAGATGTTGTACTTCTCCAGTGTCACCGTTTGCCAGCTGGTGCTCTGCAATTGGGGTGGAGGGTGCACGAATGGCTTCACCTACGGGACCGGCGTCCCACAATTGGAGAGAGCCTTTATCCTCTGCGATGAGAAGGAATCTCCCACCAGGAACCAAACATGCACGTGCTGCTTTACAACTCTCAGGAAGTTTAGTGACCGAAACGGGTTCGAGTTGGGTCAGATTCGGCGAATCCTCAGCATCGTTTGCGTGGTGGTTCTCGATCACCCGATCCCAGCGATCAGGGCCGCAAGCAACGCGCTGGAGCGCTCCAAGATTCATTGTGTCAAAGGAGTAAGAGGCTTGAAATAGTCCTCCATCGCGACAAAGGGCGCGGAGAACAGAGACCCAGACACTCTTTTGGTGTAACATGGTCCGAAGTAGCCGACACGTCTTCAAGAAAACATGAAGATGTTGTTTATGACAGCAGGACAAGGAGACGCACAGTGCTTAGTGAGATGATATCTCGTGGCGCGAGAGACGCGATTATCTCGATCCACAGCTCGCTCGGAATTTCTTCTAGGAGGCTGGGTTGTTGAAAAGACATTTGTGCACCGCTAATATGAGAGGGTTTTCGGTGGGAGAGAGTGAAGGAGAGACCCAAAGCGAGCCTATCACGCCGGCCAGGAGGCATCTACGAAGCCAATGGCCCCGTTCCCTAACAAGACCATATTTCATCAGTCCCCTTAATACACCGATGGGTCTTTCCTTCACTCTCTCCCACCGAAAACCCTCTCATATTAGCAGTGCACAAATGTCTTTTCAACAACCCAGCCTCCTAGAAGAAATTCCGAGCGAACTCTGGATCGAGATAATCGCGTCTCTCGCGCCACGAGATATCATCTCACTAAGCACTGTGCGTCTCCTTTTCCTGCTTTCATCATCAACATCTTCACGTTTTCTTGAAGACGTGTCGGTTACTTCGGACCACGTTACACCAAAAGAGTGTCTGGGTATCTGTTCTCCGCGCCCTTTGTCGCGATGGAGGACTATTTCAAGCCTCTTACTCCTTTGACACAATGAATCTTGGAGCTCTCCAACGCGCTGCTTGCGGCCCTGATCGCTGGGATCGGGTGATCGAGAACTACCACGCAAACGATGCTGAGGATTCGCCGAATCTGACCCAACTCGAACCCGTTTCGGTCACTCAACTTCCTGAAAGTTGTAATGCAACACATGTGCGTTTGGTTCCAGGCGGGAGATTCCTTCTCATCGCAGAGAAAAAGGGCTCTCTCCAATTGTGGGACGCCGGTCCCGTAGGGGCAGCCATTCGTTCACCCTCCACTCCAATTGCAGATCACCGGCTGGCAAACGGTGACACTGGAAAAGTACGAGCCCTCACAGTCCGCGTTATGGACGAGAGGACTCTGCGGGTCGCGGTTGCCACATCCGGCCAAGAGTCGGTGTGAGTTCCCCCTCTACTCTATTCCAGCCCAGTTCTCTGACCGGTATACGTTCGTCTGTCTGTCTTTAGAGTGGAGATCCTTGATATATCTCCAGGGCTAGCGGAAGACCGCACAGCGTTTATCAGGGTAGCTTCCTTGCGACTCAGTTCGGAGGCCCCGACGTCCTCCTGGGAGCTATGGCTCTCCTCTAGCCGTGTATTCATACGGACTTCGACCGCAGGCGTGCTCTGGGATTTCATCCTTGGACAATATACGCTGGTGCCTCATCTACATCGTAACCGGAGTAAGCTGGTACGTAGACCAACTTGCTTCATCGCTCCGAAGGCTCATTGACGCTATCTTCTTTTCGGAAAGGTCGGTTTTACGGGTACGTTTATCGCACTGCTCGACGATACTTTGGTGCGTATCTGGAGTGTCCCATTCCAAGCTAGGTATCTCCACCCCGTAAACTCTGGGTTCGTCACCATCCCCAATTCAGAGGGTTCGGAGGAGTCAGAACCTCCGTTGCCAGACTCCATCGTAGATCTCTCGCTTTGGGTACCCAGAAGGATTTACTCGACCCTCACACGCTCACACCATGACCCAGGGTTCTTGGCGCTCAAGCCAACTCGTAACACCCAGCTTCTTAGCCAGTATAGGCTCGTCGTAACGCAGGAAGCCCATTCTGAACAACTTCATCGAATGGAAGCTAAAGTCCAGCACGTCGCTTCCTGGAAACTTCCACACGATCACGAGCGATTCCGGGCCTTCAAACGTCTTGAGCCTGTTGGAGGGTTCAACCTTGGGGTTTGGGACAGATTACGGTTCATGGGAGTGGGACTCCGACCGTTTTGGCCTCAATCTCCGGATCCGTCTCACTTCATATGTTTGTGCAGTGTCGCCAGTGCCACACCCACATATGCTGGATCCCCAGATGCCATGCATAGCGCCGAGCAGGGAGAACATGCCAGCGTGTCACCGCGCCGTAACCGTCGTAGGTCTACTATCACTCTGATTGGGTTGTCCCAGTCCGCTCCTTTGGATGTTTGTGCTGTGTCGGGGCGTGCGGTAGTTTCGAAGATGGACTCCCCATATGCACGAGAAAGGTTCGAGCTGTATGATTATTTTTCCTGGGATTGCGTGTCCACGTATTAGTAGTTTGTTATCATTCATTAGTGATTTTCTGTATTCATCGAATTGTGTTTGCGAGGTTTTACGATTAGTATGAGCATGTACGATATTCCACTGTCTACTACGGGAGCTATTCCTAGTTTTTGAATGGGAATATACTAGGAGGGCTCAACCGATGGAGTTCACGCCGATGGATTAAAACGGCAGTTTGATGTTTATCTTCTATGGTTATTCGGACACACCCACATTTTATCGCTCGAAAGGATGGTTTTCCAGGACCAACAGTGAATAGATCTATCGTCCAAGCCAGATCTCCCAGAAGCTGGAGGGGAGGACTTTATTCTTCGTTTGATCAACGTGCCCTCTTACACGAACTACTCACGTTTAGACTGTTCTCCTGAGGCTGCCTGGACGCAAAAAGGGCTTATCAAAGACTTAGAAATTTAGGAACGGCATAGGAATGTGCTGGCCGCCTGATGTGACTTGATTCAGATTGAGCCCAAGTTGCATCTGTTCGCTTTGAAGAAAGAGCCCGGGTCAAAGACGAGTTTCGACTTGAAGGAGAGAAATTAATGCCAACACCTTTCCATTTATTAGCTGCGGCAAAGGACATTCATTCGTGTCCCCAAACTGCTTCTTTTTATGATTAGTAGACGCCAAACCCTACGGCCGTCTGGGCGATAGGAGAGCTTGTCAAGAAATGAGAACCCGAGAGGACTGCGCTGCACTGAGACGGGGATTGAGAAGTGGGAACCGGGGATAGATGAGACATATAACTCGAATCCAGATTCTTCGATGCCACTCCTACAACTTGAAGAAGAAGTGGAGGTGGGCGGGTCCAGGCTGTGTTGGCGTAGGTGCATCCCTGACTCCGCACGAAGTGTGGAGGGTTCTGGTGCAGCAATATGTACGAGCAATCACTTTACAACAACAAAGTCCCGGTGGGAATCTTATCTTACGCTGGAATGTGGGCGATCGTAGCTTTATGTTGTCGAACCCATGACCGAGGGCCACAAATCAGTGACTGGTTGAGCAAGGAAGTCAACTTGAAAGGCCTAAAGATAGGCCCATCTTGCGTTTTGACCAACTGAAACATCCTGAGGATTCACAAAGTTGACGCAATTTAAAGTTTTGAGCTACCCACCAAGACTTTATACGATCTGCAGCTGGCTAGCCCGGGGCTCACCCATGTTAACCGGAGGTACCCATGCTATTAGGTAGTCTCTGTCACTCGGATATCTCGCTACCCTGTCGGCGAGAGAGGTGGCGAGAGCGGTCGACATCCAAGTCCACCACCTCCCAACATCAAACCTCCGTATCTGAACGTAGTATCCCCACGAACTAACACGAAAGAAATTTCCGACTCTGGAAGCATCTCTGTGAGCTGCTCTCCGCTTTCCCTTTTATCTGCTACATCTTTCAAGCAAAGCTGCAGCTTTTACCCTGCAGCCAGCCTTTGCGTCAGCCCAACGACAGCCCATCTGCTTGTCCTCGACATACCTCTTCTCGATGAGGACTCGCCCGAAAATTACCCTCTACTTCTCCCGGAACACCTTCTCCGTCTCTCGAATGAAGGGGTTCCACTGGGAGTCGGGGACTGGCGCCTTGCGGCGCCGTTACGATATGGGTTCATTTCACAGATCATGCCCCTCTTTCAATTCAATTCGTTTCAGAGAATAATAACTGGTTCTCTCACGTATTTTCACGAAATAAACTTATTCGCGTCTGTCGTGCGTCCCTCAAAGTGCGAAAGGCTTATGCGATGCACACGGCAGCGCCATAGACGCACTGTAAAATTCTCGAGGTATGAGGCCTTGAGGACTCAAGGAATTTGTTCTCGAGCTGAGATACGATGCAGGAGGATCATGATGCCTTTTCTTCTCTCGAGATTCAACCGTAGAGCAAGGGATGGTATTGTCCAACTTTGTTGGCGGTCCTATCGCCCTTCAGCTCGCAAATGCGTTCCGGATCCCCCAGACGCAACCATTCATCAGAAACGCAATTCGACCTCAATATCGTGTTTTCGGACAGACCCGTGTCGATCAACAGCTCCATTCGCTCGTCTTGGTACCATTCAAAAATGCATGAGACCACGGCGCCTTTCCTCGAAAATCTCGCCCAATTATATTTGTTATAGATGGACTTGAATGCTAATCCACCAGCAGCAGATCGTCGACGCCATCCTCGAATTTTTCGCCCAAAATCCCTTTATATAATACCCCTCCGCTTCCCCATCGCTGCTTGTACGAAACCTGGATCCGTATGATGCGCACTACCCAAGGAAACACCTATCTGCGAGGATTTGGGAGACTATGAGTCCGACGACGATATCTATACCTTCCTTGAGGTTTCGCTTTCCCCGACCGCGTTGTTCAGTCCTACATAAAACAAAGCAATTCACCGGCCATGCCGGGACCTCACAACTTGCGAGCCCTTTCCTGCCACGCAAAAGGATCGTTCCGGCTCGCATCTGAAATGGTGCACTTTATTTTGAGCCCCTCCAACGATGGTTCAACTCCTATCGACAGACTGCCGCGAGCCCTAGAAATGGACTCGAGCCTGGATGCCCATTACATGGAGATCCTTTCCCAGTACCAGCACCATCCTAACTTCTTCGACGTCCCAACTCTCCATCACTTCGCTGGGAGAGTTGCTCGATCTCGAGACGTATGAGTGTAGATCTTATCTTATCTTTCCAACACCTTGATTGATTGATGACGATGCCAACGGCGCTCTACATGTCTTCCTCCTCCTCCCTCACACCATCCAGCACCTCCCAGCCCAAAAACCCCATCTCCGTGCGCCTCTACAAAGTCCTAAGCACCAACTTTGATGATCTAGCCACACGAGAAGCTTTGGGCACCCTCTCCGACCTCTACGCCAGTCCCAATGTGACGAGCCACGACGATAGCAACGAGACACACCCAGGCGAGTATGCGGCCAAGGCTCGGCGGAACTTGAGGAGGGACATGGAGAGCAAGTTGGCGGAGAGTAGCCATCATTTTGTGAAAGCGCTTGGAGAGGTCGATTTGGTGCGTTTAGCGTTCGGTGTGTTCGTTGAGGAGGAGGCTTACACGGGGCGTGTCAATAGAAACTCTCAGCGCTGCAAGCCCATATCCAGGCGATGCACGCTGCGTGTGCAGAGGCAGAGGGCCAACTGCAGTCTACGAACGAAGCTAGCAAAGCCGTTTTGGAACGTGCTGGTAACCTCCGAGATGAGCGGTACGTCTACTCTACGTCTGCCTGTATCGTTATCCCTAGGATACGAGTGACCTGACACGGCCCACCCTGCGCGTAGACAAGAAGTCGAAGACAAAAAATCCATCATAACCCTCTTCCTCTCCAAATTCACGCTATCCTCGGACGAAGTCGAAGCCCTCACATCCCGCGAGGTCCCCGTCGGCCCCACCTTCTTCTCAGCAATGGACAAAACCGAGCAGATCCGGCAAGACTGCAGAGTCCTCATGGCAGGCGACGAAGACGGGCCTACCAAAGCCGGGCTAGATATCATGTCCTCCACATCTACGTACCTCGAACAAGGATACGACAAGATATTACGGTACCTCTCCAACGAATTTAGGTCGACGAGTAAAGATGATCCGCTGTTTGGGCAGACGGAGGTGAGCGGTGTGACGAGGGAGGCGGTTTTGAGGTTGAAGAAGCGGCAGGAGCTTTTAACGTGTGTCCTCCCTCCCTGTTTCTTTCTTTCTACGAGTCTGACGTTCCCTTGGGTTGATAAAGCGAATCCCTAACACTCCTCTCCCAAACCCGCCAAACCTCTCTCCAAACCAGCTTCCTCACAGCCCTCACGCGGGGAGGCCCCTCCGGCCTCCCGCGCCCCATCGAACTGCACGCACACGACCCCCTCCGGTACGTAGGCGACATGCTCGCCTGGGTGCACCAAGCTATCGCTGCCGAGCGCGAGTTCCTGGAAAGTCTCTTTGGGGTCAAGGGTGATGGGCGGATGGTGGGGAGCGTGAGGAGCTTTGCGGCGAGGAAGGGTGGGGAGGCCGAGGAGGTGGAAGAGTGGATTCAGGAGTTGATGGATTTGGCTGTGGTGAAACTTTGTGTGCCTTTGAAGGTGCGTAAGTATATCCAGCCTCCATCCTCCTATCCTCGTTGGATGGTTAGGTGATGTGTATCTGATGCGTTACTTTTTAGAATCGCGTTCTGCAGACTGTGAGGTCGCAAGAGAGTAGTATCGTCTCGTACAAAGTGGCGAATCTGTTACAGTTTTATCTCGTGACGATGAGTAGGACTGTGGGGCCTGAAGCTGTTCTGACGAGGACTTTGAGAGAGTACGTCTTATTCCTCTTTTACCTTCTCCTCCCCCCTTTCTCTCCCCCTCTCAACTAATCTAACCTAACTTCCCTACCAGAATCACACAAGTATCCTACCAAGTCTTCCAAACGTCCATCGAGACTCAAAGTCGAGCACTCCTCCAAATTCCCCTCGTACGTCTCCTTACACCCTCCTCTCTCCCCCTCCTCTCCCTCCTCTCCCTCCTCCTCCTCCTCCTTCGTACCCACCCAACTAACGTTCCAACAGGACCCAGACGACCCCTCGCTCACACCCCCCCTCTTCATCCTCGACCACGCACAAGTCCTCAGAGAAGTAATGAACGTCTACCAATCTTCCGTACTCGAAGATGAACATGAAGTCGCTGTTGGTGCCGGGGACCAAGATCAACTTGAAGGTGATAATCAGAACGAGAATGAGAAAAGGGAGGGGCAAGGGGTCGGCGTCGCACCCCCCTTTTCGAAGATCCTCGACTTGGCTGTCGACCCCATTTTGGAGAGTGCGGTCATGCGGAGCGAGGAGAAGAGGAAGCTTAGACCGAGGTGGGATGCGAGGGTTTATGTGTTGAATTGTTTGACGTACGTCCAGGTGCGTGTTCCCTCTTATTTCGGGTGTGCGGGGCGGGTAAACGAATGGGAGTTGACGTAGAGTACAGAGCGTCCTAGAACCTTTTTCGGCGTTTACGAAGAAGAAGTTAGAGGGGATACAGAGGGTGTTGGATATGCGCGTTCGGGAGATCGTAGATGAGCATGTACGTTCTTTCCCTCTTCCTTTCCCTCCTCACCCCACCCATCTAACCACCCTACTACACACAGTTCACAAACCTCCTCGACCAAGCGGGCGGCCCCCAAAGCACCCTCACATGCTGGGCGCGGCGCCGGGGGGGCGGGGGTGGGGGGTG
>JAMZDL010000205.1:0-46556 GCA_027579765.1 Candolleomyces efflorescens
CCTCGACGCTATCCGAGGCGCCAGCCAGCCAGTCCCCGCACCCAGCCAGCACTGAGTAGTCCAGTTGGACTACTCCAACAGGTACCTTCACGTTTGAGCCATGCGAACACGACCGAGGTACAGTCGTATTTGGGCGCTTTCTACCACTCGGTTGAAAATATATCTTATATCTTTCGACAACACAAGTAAATATATTGCTTAGTCTGCGAGCGATCGCAGCATAAATAAAACAAGGTGAAGAAGTCTTGTCGCGAACTACATAGCAGTCGGTGATCGAAATCAAACCGTTGAAAAGATCCTAGGCCTAGAGATAAATATTGAAAACCGATTCAACGCTCCCATAACGACGCTTAGAGGACCTAATGTTGCCACCGAGATGGCGCCTTCGCTCGAGCAAACCTTCAATATTGTGGGGTGGTTTCTCTTGGTCAACGCAGAACGGAGCCAGATCGTACGTTCTGTCGATTCTTCAGACGTAGGGCTTGTGGCGTTCACGTAATTCTGCAGAGAAAAAGAGGGAGCGTCGTCAAGATACGCCCACTCTTTGCTCTCCGCTTGGATGTGCATGCTTGAAGTAGAATTGTTGCTGATATTGAATTGGAGATAAGGATCGGCTTTGTACGTCCCTTCTCCTTCTGCGCAGTGAGTGAGGGATCGGAAGCTTTCGATCCCGATCCCTGCTTGTGTCACATTTGCAGAAAAGCTAATCAACTCCTTGAATCCAAGGGAGCACCCAACGAAGCTCCTCTGGGCTGTATCCAGGACTAGTGTCTTGACGCCCGGGAGCCGAAGCGAAGGGGTGATAACTTTGAAGTCGTTATAACTTGTGTTTGAAGCCGCTAATTCTGAGGGGTCTAGATACTCCAAAACCCGAAGGTTTGGATTGTATCCGCTTGGACTGTAAAACTTGAAATCGAAAGCTCTGATGCGTCTTGGAGGATAGAGCCCAGCTGAGCTCTCATCCTTGACGTAGAAGGAGATGACTGCTGTCTGGGAAATGTGATGTTGACCGTACAGGACGATCTCCCCAGGGTATGAGTCACAGTCATGATTCCAATGCCACTGGTAATGCGAGTCAGAGTCGCAGAAGAAAATGAACGATAGAGATATCTCACCTCTTGCGCTAATGGCAACGCTAAGTAAGGCACAAAGAATGGCCCTCCACAGAACATGACTGTGAGTGCAATCGTGACTGTGAGGGTCACTATACGGACAATACGCGTATGACTTGACGTTGAGACGCTTTGAACTAAGGGAGGACCGGGGTCTTCAACGGGGCTGGAATCCTTTAAATTCATGGGATAGCCGAATTCCAATCCAGGGGAAGCAGGTCGGGCGGGTGACCGTGCGCGGGCGTAGTTGAATAGGGCGACTGAGAGGAAGATACAAACAATACTACAGCAGTACCCATTGATCAACACTTGAAAAGACAAGGTTAACATAACACATTGTTGGCTCCGAGTTGAGAAATGGACTCACTACACACCGAATACGGCTTCCAGTTTCTATGAGGTTCGTTCACTTTCGTTCGGTCGTTCGGTCTCGAACCAGCTAGAACATAGAAAAGAATCCATACGGACTGGAATCCAATGTAGGAGAAAGCGCAAACAATTGCTAAAAGTGAGGTCCACGATCAAATTTGGGAAGCGACTCAGACAAGCAATTAGAGCTTACTGATGAACCACCTTCGCCGCGACCACTTGAAGTAGTTAAGTTCAGCGTTAGCTTCGTACGCTTGCTGGTCGTTTGGCCGCGCATATCTCCCGGTGAAGATGAAACGCACTCCTTCAGCGACGAAAGCTGGTGTCTTCTTGATGGACTTGTTGATCACGGTTTTGTGCTCCCACATAATCTTCCCAAATGACCATATGGGAGGAAGCACTCCAAAGATGGATAGCACCTGACCGTATGATACTTGCTTCCTGTCAAATACAATGGATCTGGATATCCCAAGAACCCAACTCCAGTGAACGCAGAATAAAAACCACACGACCATGGTTGGATGTCTCTCGGTAATGACCACCCTGTTGATCGTTAAAAATCATGGTTAATATCGACCATCATGAAACCAGACTCGTAATGTAGCTCACCACGACATTCGGGGCACCCTCCATGATAACATGAGGTACTCTTTTGCGAGTCGCATTCGACGCCACTTTAAGGTAGGTGCCTCTTTCCCCAGACCTCGGATACCCTTCATGAACTCCTCAGTAATTTTCCCACGATGGCGAACAAGGTAAACTGCCCAAACCCACATCCCAAGCAAAGATATCAGTCCCAGTCCCCACCGCTTCGAGAGGTCATCCCATAGATCCCTACGCCCAAGGACATCCAAAACCCCCGTGAATGACGAAACGAGTAGAAATTCGAGGAACTTTGGAACGGTCATTCCTTCGCAGTACGCACTGTTCCGGAAGGCGGTGGTAGAAAAGGAAGTAGTGACGCTCACCGAAAGCCACAAAATAGGAAGAATAACCCCCAAAGCACAGGTAAGCCAGTGTGTGTCTGGGGATATCCTTTCGAAAAGTGATGGCTTTCTGCGCAAAAGGTGGAGAACGCACGAAGCGCATACATAGATCGACATTGGGGATGCTGTCACCGCAGCAGTGAAGTGAGCGTCGAACAAGCTCAGATTATCGCTGTTTACGCTGCATAGGGTTGCAAGGAGAATGGGAATTGTTTGAGAGTATAGGAGAAATGTGGATGGAGTGATGTCGTCCTCGGGAGACGCAATGATGACCGCTGAGTCAATGATGCGCACAAGAATGAGTTAGGCGTTACGTTCATCAATGAAGAATCTTCTAACTCACGCAGAATTGTATTGATAACAATATCTGATGATATCAAGATGAGAAATGCTGCTCCTGGAGACGAACTATGGGAACTTACTAGAGATCGCGGTAAACGCTCCTCCAACATCCGGGTCCAGTTCCCCGTTGTTGTATTCATTGGCAGACCCCAGATGCGTCTGAGCGTCAAAGCAGAGCATTGGGCTTCGCGAGAGGATTGAACTGCCGTCCATGTTGAAGTCAACGGCAAGCTGAGTTCGTTTGTGAGTGTAATTTCGTTAGATCGGAAGCGGTTTATAAAAGGACGGATTGGGCGCTTATGACGCTCGCAGCCAGAGTTTCGCAACGCCACGATGCTGCATCGAGGCCATCGACCCTTTGCGGCGTACCTGCTCCGCCACTCATTTCACGTCTCAGGCGGACGCTCCTAGTATTCTTTGATAGATTGAAGAAAAAGCAAACGTGGAATAACTACATACAGTAGAAATCAATGTGGGGGCGTTACAGTGGTAGATACGCCGCACGCATGTCGAACTGCTGCTGGCAAACTAATCATATCTCTGTGACATTGACGGCACCAACGACAGTTCATTTTAGCTTTGCACATGAAGGGTTGTCGTGGGGGAGAAAACTCATACATGGGTAAGAGCTCAAAATCCTCGCACAAAGTGGCTACATCATATCGCACTCAAATGACGAGTGCCTTGTCCAAAATGATTTGAAGTCGACAATCTCCCAACTGAGAGACACACGGACACACTCGTTCACCGCAGCAGGGTGCTTGGAGACACAGCCCAGGCCTCTAGGGTCAAAACTAATTCAACGTGGGCACGAGCGAGTGCTTCTGTGAACCTCACCAGCGGCGATACTCAGTGGCAATCCGATCATCTAGCGCTTGGAGAGCTACCCCCAGCCTCACTCCCTACACGTTGTCAACTGTGTCCAATAACAGGCGATTCTGACCACGACCGTCCTCACCATCGCACAATGTTTAGGTCTTTTACTATACGTCCCTGTCCGACCATACAACGCACCGGCCCTATCGTTCCAGCGAGATGCATCTGCAGCCGGTAGAGGGCACAAACTGGTACGAGTTCCCCGTTAGGTCGTAGCCCCCTCATCCCCGCACTTGTGGTATCGGTCACAAGTGCCTTTGGAATCAACAGAGACAGATCTTGAGATCTGGTAAAACTATATGTGATCGACCCTCAAGCACCATAAAGGGGATTATTATTCTATGTACAGGGAGTGTCCAGTGAGCCAAACTATCGGTAAATCATGGAGTGCAAGATAGAGCGGAAATGAGCCTCGAGGCTCATCCTGAGGTTCACGCTTCCCACACTTACGCAAGATCGTCACCCCTTGTCATAGCCTTGTCTCAAATTTCCTCCAATATTCAAATTGGGTGAGTTCATACGTCGGAGGAGAGCAGAAAACGACGTTTCTCGGCTCTACGTTGAATTGCGATTCCGAGTCATGCTCGCACTGACGGGGTATGAAAAGAGAAAGATTACAGTCTGTGTCGGACAGTCAACTGACATTACCAGATTGAGAGTCCTATGTCCATGAGAGTCTATTCAATAAAGAGAAAGATGAATCTCGGAGTCAAGCTACGATTCAAACCTGGGTACCTCCTCTATACCCGAATCCCTGACTCTGGTACCACAAATTCCGAGAGCTGAAGCTGCCCCTCCTTCCCTTGGAAACATAACCTTCAACTCTTCTGCTCTCGCCTCATACATGACGGTCGGGTAGTACGAGCTCAACGGAGCTTCAATTCGCCCACACATACACTGGTAGTTCGCGAAGTCGGGCTTTTCGGAAGCGTTGAGAACGCACCGATTTGTAACGCCCTTGATGTTACCCCCAGCAACTCGACCTTCGAAATGGGCTATCAAACTCGCCTTGAAAGGGTCGAAGAACTGTTTAGAGTGAGGGATCAAATCGTAGAACATGGCTTTGCAAAACAGGTTCCGCGCAGACAATAGTTGCGCGACGGCGTCTGCCCTTCTTTTCTCGGGATCTATGATTTCCTGGTCCAAGAAATCGAATACGTCCACCCACCAAGCAGCTACGGCGTCATGATCATCCAGGACTGAGTTCGCGACACTCAAGGCGGCGAGGAATATTGCACGAATGTGAGTATCACCAAGCGGGCCCAAGGAGGAACCGTGGAAGTGAAGAAGCCGCCGTAGAAAAAGGAGAGCGGTGAAGACAACGTCTTGCTCAACCCTGGAGCGTTTAAGGCCCTCTCCAAGCCATAGGAACGTGTCGTAGCCGAGGAGCTCAAGAACCCCTTCACCTTCAAGTTCGGGTCCAAACAACTTAAGGAGAAAGTCATAGCAGAGGTGTGCGATCGGCAGGAGTTTGACGTTGGAAGTATAGGTCTGAAAAACGGAGTCTATCATACGAAGTGGCGGTTGAGGATATTCTAATCACTTACTGTGTCAAATTTGGCCGGTTTGTTGCTTGACATGGTTGAGGTGCTTGAATAGTTCGACGTCAGAGAGGTGGGGCTCAATGAAGTTCAGAACAGCTCTCCTGTGTCACTTTAAATATCATAGTGCGCTCTGAGCCCCGTACGCCAATGTCACTTCTCACACTTGCTTTGATATCCACTTGAGTGATGGCAAAGACCAGCAGGTCGCGCGCGCTTAGTGAACATCTGCGACCTTCAAAGCGAATTAATGTCCTCATTCTGGAAAGACAGATGGAAGGAGCAAGTGAAGGAATTAATAATCAAGTTCGTCGTCCCCCTCTGAGTCAAAGAGCACCACACCGGTAGTCAGCCGAGTGGGTTGTGGAAACAGTTTTAGACTGTTGGTGGCAATGTCCTCTCCTGTCCCGTGCATTGTCCCTTGACGGCAATCGCCTTTCCAATTGTTGAATCCTTTGTCATGATAAAGCGAACGATGCATATGTCAAACGACTTAGAGACGTGCCGCTAGAGTGGCGTCTGTGCACCAGAGAGCGATATATATAGTTCGTACAACCAAGTCTTGCAGAGTCTAACCTTCGCCACATCCTATTCCAGAGATGCCTAGAGCTTCCTCCAACGCGAAAAGTCGAAAGGAAGCCAAGTATGCCTATGTAAGTCATTTCTCCATACATTCTGCAATAACACCTAATTCGTACGAATCTACAGAATTATACCCCCAACCCAGCTGAGCTTCCAATCGCGCTCCTATGCACCAATTACCTCTTCAGACTTATAGGCCCCTCTATCAAGTTCCCTACAGCCCACGAAAGCACCTTCTGCGTTCGCATCGCAAGAGGGTTCCAAAAATCAAAGATGAAACAAGACGTCATCTTCACCGCACTCCTCTACATTCGGCGGGTTGCCCACTTCCACGGACCCTCTCTCGGTCCACTCGACCCGCAGACCATACCGCTATGGTTCACCTTCGTCGCAGCTCTCAACCTCGCCGCATCTGTCTTGATGGATGGTAACCCCCACCTATCTATGTGGATCCAAGCGTTCCCGCATATCTGGGACCATCCTCTCGAGCCCATCAAAGACAAGCCAGATGAACTGCTGAAAGGCGGTAAAGTACAGCTGCGAGAGGCGAAAGAATTGTTATGTGACGCTCTCCGCTGGGACCTCATCCCTCACTCAAAGCAGTTCTTCGACCCGTTCAAAGCCGCGTTGATAGCTCACTTCGAGGGGAAGAGCGCAGCGGACCACATCAGAGACGTTACATCCCGATGCATTTTCTACGAGGGTGGACTCGTCGAAAGACCGGATGCTGCATCTTACGAATGCCACTGTAGCCTTATTGAGGTTTCTTCCGCTGATTCAGGCCCTTCTGCTGTTGTGGACGTCGACGAGTGGATGGCTGAGGATTCGGCCTTGTTCCCGCAGCAGAGTGCGGAAGAGCGATGCACAAAGAAATGTGGACCTCGGATTTACCCCAGCTGGGACGTGTCCGACCCTGCTGTTCTGAAAGCTCTGGAAGCGATCTTGGGTGATATTGAGAAGTGTACATAGAATAGAAGACGAATGAAATCGACTCGGAAGTGGAATAAACTTACTCAACCACGTACGAGGCTCGCCATACGAATCTCAGCTGATAGGTGATACCAAGGACCGAGTTTATTTGCACTGATACTGATAGAACCATAATCGAGGTAAGTGGTACGCTCATCCTAGTTCAAAGTCTGGGCTTCCAGCCGATTGAGAAGACTCAAGCCTTGGCGACGCGTTCGGCCCTAAGCTGCCCAAAGCGCTTCTTGTACGTCTCCACGATAACGTCCTGCAGGACAAACGAGCGTCAGCCACCGACATTCCACCAACCGAACACGAACCACTCACCTCAAAGAACGTCTCCTTGAAACTATCCCTCTTCGTCACATCCTCGTAATACTTCCTAAACCTCGCATACTTCGCATCGCTCTGCAGCGTCTCCCACAACTTGGTTCCTTTACCCTGGTCGTAAGCTCCCAAATCGTTCTTCAACGCCACACTCGCACGAGCGAGGAACGGAGTAACAGCAGCATCGGCGATACTCCATTCACCGACAGCATACCCCTCGGCAGGAAGGAGGTTCTGCAAGGTTTCGATAGCCGGAAGTATCCCAGCGGGATCGTCACCTCGCTGGACAACGCCATACCATACGCCTCCGAACTTTGATGTGAAGGTCTCGACGAAGAAGCGTGCTTGGGCGCGAGCGACAGGCGATGAAGGGAGCAGAGGTTTGGTGGAGGCGACGAGGTCAGCGATGAACTCAATGAGGACGTATGATTCTGCGAGTTTAGTGGATTCGGGGGAGGGACTGTCTGGTTCGGTGTCGGGACCACCATAGGCGATGGCAGGGACCTAATTCATCCAGAATGGGCGTCGGTGGGTGGTAGCCTTGAGTAGACGGGAATACGTACCTTGCTAGCTGGGTTGACCTTGGGTGCGTACCACTCCGGTTTATTCTGCAAGTCCACCTCGAATCGCTTGTAGTCTAGGCCCGACTCCTTCAACGCCAGCTCAGTCTATAGATTAGGGAGCATTTCAGCGAGAGAGCTTCAGTTGGCTGGGACGATATACGCACTCGATGAGCCCAGGGGCAAATCTGCGACAATGTTTCGACAAGTCAGTCCAAACCTCCGTCGACCCTCGAGAGTAGACGTACCTTCGCAGAGTAGAGAGTAATTCGTTCAACCATGATGACTGGTGTTGTGACCCACTCCAGAGCATTCCCAACCCTCCTTATATACCACAGCTCTCCCCGAATTGGTGCATGGATTGAGTACGAATCTGCTGACTGAGAATGTCGTGATTTGGTGCAATTGTCGTAGGAGCTACCGCAAGAGGTAAGGCATGCTGCGGGGAAAAGTGATTCGTAAGATGAGGGTATACAGTACTGAACTGAAGAGGCAGAGCAGACCTAGATATCGTGGATATGCATCGTAAGGCGACTGAATGAGTTTCGGTTGCCTTCCGAAGGCGTGCGTGCCCGTGGCCTTGACGTCATGATGCGATATTTCATGGTGGCTTTTCGAGAGATATGGGCAGCAGAAAAGGGGTATGGAGATGGTCGACGTATTATAACAACGATGCAGGATGCAGGAGAGAGGTAGGATTGGCTGCGGAGAGATGGCCTTCGGCAAACACCGAAGGCGGGGAAAAGCGGGTAGATAATGACAGAAAACATGAAATCAATCAACCCGAACCTTCAACCATACACTCTCCTGATGCCCTCGTACGAAACGCCCGTCCGAATGCCCTCGCAGTTCAATTGAAAAGGTCCGCCGAGAGTGGAGATCATATCAATCAGCGAGCGCTCGGAGACAACCTGCAGATCACGAAGAAATCAAAACATGATCATCATCTCGAGCGGCATTGCCTCACGAAACCCAGATAAAACGGTGCAGTAGTCAACGATCTTTCACTCATACTCTCACTGATATTCACATTTCTCCCTCTTGACTACCACATTTTTCAACCTCTTTGCACACGCTTGCCGTCGCCATCATGTCTCCAGTTGAACTTACCGACGAGGAATGGGAGGGGCAATACAACTACCTTCTCGAAGCGTTCACCGAGCTCTTCACCCAACAAACTCCATCGCTGAGCTCTGAGCTCAAGGACCTAGTCGCCGAACACACAACGTCAGCATGCGCCGAAGCTCTCGCAACAGCGCTCATCGACCTCTCGAAATCGTCTCCCAAATCCATCGACAAACCTGTCGAAGCCGCCGCCTCCGTCGTCCCCTCCTTCAACAAAGTAGAGGTCGATTTCAGCGGAGCTCCATACCCCTTCGATACCGTTTTCGAAATTCGATACTTAGACCTATACAAGACGGTACAGCAAGGACTGGTATACCAGGATCCCACAGCGCCCAGGCGGAAATTGCTCGTCGACGACAACCCTATCTTGACGAGCGCTCTCTTGGGTGGTGCGACCGTCAAGTACGGGCTAGTCGCCGATCTCGGGAGAACAGGCGACAGCTTCGTCGCTGAGGGGCTTCTCTTGGACAAGGAAGGGTCGACGAAGAAGGGTTGGGTTGCAGAAGTCAGGGCTCTGGGAGCCGTGATCTTCCTCGCTCTAACTGGGAAGGGTTTCGTCAGCAAATTTGGGAGGCACAATGTGGGGACGGTGTATGAACCCCAGGCCATTGTGGCAGCGTTGAAGGAGAACGTTGCTGGTTTGGCTCTCAACGAGAAAGCGAAACAGTTGGTCGAGGTATGCATTGCTTTCATGTTCGACGAAGAAAACATAATAACGATTTGAATCTAGGAACTCATCGCGAATGGTGAAGCCGGGTTCGAAAAGTCCTATACGTCGGAAGAGGTATGGGGGCAGTTGTTTGGTTAAAAGAAACCGTGATTGCAAGATATTCGAGAATCAATGTAACTATCGCTGTGGAATCTACTGAAACGTGTACTATCAGACCATCGACCAATACTTGAATCACTCGAAACCCCTACCATCGCTCCCTGGTCCGCTTCTCCTCTCGCACGAGCTCCCCATCGCT
Source organism: Candolleomyces efflorescens (assembly GCA_027579765.1). Classification (NCBI taxonomy): domain Eukaryota; kingdom Fungi; phylum Basidiomycota; class Agaricomycetes; order Agaricales; family Psathyrellaceae; genus Candolleomyces; species Candolleomyces efflorescens. The sequence goes on from JAMZDL010000205.1 coordinate 9,755, forward strand.
AAACTACTTCCTGTTCGCCATAGCCTTCTGTTTTGCAATAATCGCATTCGCACCCTTCTGCGCCGCAGCCCTAGCCGCGTCCTTCTGGAACTGATTCGGCGCCAACTGTGATGCAATCCTGGAACCTGCAGGACTCTGATTGCGAGACCCACTCCTACTCCGACTTCGCGAAGGGAGTGTCCTGCTAGCAGCTCCTGGAGCATTGACTCTTCCTCCACCCCTATTCCCAGAACGGGACCTACCACGAGTAAAAGTGAGAGAAACTCACAATCAATTTGGGCTCTTCGTGGACTTGGATACGGTACGTACGTCGATCTCGACCTAGATCGAGAAATCCCACCAGTTCTAGGTCTGGTCTGTGTAGCAGCTTGGTGTGCGTGCCCGAGGAGGGACGTGACAGCTGTATCACCAAACCCGCTTAGGGCGTGTTGGGCAGCTCTTCTCGCTGCACGCGCGTAGAGATAATTCACAAGAGCGTCCTGGGTGGAAGAGAGGTCGTGTTTCCTCCAGTGCTTAGGTGGACTGTGGACGAGTGGACGAACCTCCAATTCCCGAGTTTCAAGATCCTTTGCCAGGGACCTCTCGAAGACGTCTTGCACCGCGTAGTCCTATTCAATGCTCATCTTTAGTCAGTCCTGCCGCATCTTCGTCAAACCCGACTTACCAAGAACTCTCCTCCTCGTACCTCCAGCTCTAAGCTACGAGGGTCTGGAGATGCTGAGACGAAGCTCCTTGCTCCCAAAGTAGTCAGAGCAACAACCAACGTGAAAGCCGTGGTGGTAATGAACTTCATAACGATGATGGGAAGTGTATAAGTACTATAGGGTGAAAGGTTTAATGAAAGGTGAAAGACGGGGTAAAGAAATGCTGAGGACCTTTCACAAGAGTTGTACCGGTTTATATACCTCGTTCGTAGCCAGATGATGCGCTCTTGGAACCCAGGTGAGTATCTGAGGAACTGTGCTCTACTTCACGACATACTCACAATTAATCGTAGGTGTTCAGATTAGAGTTTAGCTCCGTTGTCATCCAGCAAGTTACCATTAGCTAGAGAGCGAATGCATACTAGATACGATCTCCGAGCACTCCGGCCGGAGGTCGTTAGATGATTACTTGGGGGACGCACCCTCACCCCCAAAACACGTCGCCTTGACTGTCTTTTCTCCCTGAATATACATCTCGGACATTCACAATCCCATGCAACATTTTGAATCCGAGCTGGATTGTAGGTCGTTGATGAACGTCAACAAAAATTGTCGAGCGATCAGAAGGACAATCAATCTGTCCAAGTAAAACCTATCAATCCGTCCTCCACTATCACATCGAACCTTGTAGAACGGAGAAGACGTAGATAAGTGATTGGTTCGATGCTTGAGTCGTACTTTCCAACTTACTGAGCCCCGTCGTTACTCAAACACTACAGAAAGTATTCCGCAATATCACACTCGAGGTGTATTACAAGAGCGAGTCCCAATTTCCGAATTCGAAGAGGTACCACTCATACATAGATGAAAAGGGAAAGTTCGACAAATAGAATTGGATCCACGTCCTCAACAGTTGAGATTGGCGTCTACCAAAGTGTTACAACGAGGTGAATCTGGTGATTCCTTTTCATTTCAAACTGACGTGGACGGCGCTAGCTCATTCCACGTTGCTTCTTCACAACAAAACGATAAGGGAATCGAAGTCGAAGAAAGATCCCTTGATGAAGCTATATATATATGGCCTCGACACCATCCTAAGAGCAGGGCAGTGTCGGAACCAGGATGATCGAGAGGAGCTGTCGTAGTCCAATGGGCCACGAAACCGAACTTGTAAGCGTCCATCATGCATATGATCACGGTGCACGAACAATTGAACATCTCCGAAAACTTCCCCAAAAAACAAATGAAATTCATCGCTAACGCTCGATCGCACAAGAACGTATTTACTCCAAGTCGACGAGAGGCGAATCGCTTACTCGAAGTCTTCCATGTCAGACTCAAGCTCCCTTGTGACAGTAGCGACGTAGTGGTCGTCAGCATTGCCACCGCGAGCCGGGCTGGTATCATGTCCAATAACAGCTGCGTTCCTCCTGCCTCCGTTCTTGTAAGTGACGGTACGAAGGGCACCAACTGGGCCGTTACCAGTCCAGCCGTTAGGGCTACCCTTGATGACGGGGTATTCCTTGAGCTTCCTAGCTGTCGCTGGGAGAGGACGTTGGTTCGCGAGAGTGCCGTGAGTGGGAGAGTAGGGATCGTTGTTGAACTTCTTGGGCTGAATTTAAGAGGAACGAAGTAAGATGCCACTAATCAGCTTCGAAGAGAATAAAAGGATGAAGTGTACGTACCAATCGCTGCATGCCAATGGGATTTTTCTGATGCAGATAGCTGTTGAAGACCGAGTTTCGAACCTCACGACCGCTAGCGGAATCTGCGAGAAGAGATGACGTCGATATAGGAACGAAGGTAGAACGACAATCAACGTACTGGGACCAACGGTGGCAGTTTGCCCTCGTCCAGGCATACCCTGAGTCTGACCGTACTTCTGACGAGCAGCTTGGAAGCGATCCTTGACGTTCTTCTTCTCCTGCTTCGTGGGCTTCACGTTCTTGGCGAGCTTGGCCTGGTTCGCAGGGGATGGAGCTCCATTACGCTGACGCTCCTGTCTCCTCCCAGCGGCAGCAGCCTTGGTAGCCGCCTTCTGAGCCGGACTGTTCGCCTTCGCGCCCCACTGCTTACCCCTGTCGGCTTTGCGATCCTTTCGTGCCTGAGTGAGAGCGCGTTCCTTCTCCTTTCCACGCATCTTGTCGGCGAGGATGTTGACCCGAGGCATGTAGCCACCCGCCGCTTTCTCCTTTTCACGCCAGTTCTTGACTTTCGTGTTGATTCCGGCTGCGGCCTTCTGCTGGATCTTGTTATTGGCGGCCTGTTTCGCTGCCTTCTTCTGCGGCTTCTGCCCCTGTTTCTTCTGAACGGCTTGGATGTTCTTCGTCGTGGTGGCTCGGTTTCCAGCTGCGGCCCATGCTTGCTTCTTCGCAGCCTTGTTATCCTTCCTCGCTTGAGTGGCGACACGGCCCTTCTCCGATTGACGAAGCTTGTTGGCTTGAGCTTTGACCTTGGCTGCGGGGGCGGGAGTCTTGTTGGCCTGTTTCGTGAACGCCTTCACTTTCCTCTCGACCTTGGGAGCCGCCTGCCGTTGGATCTTGGCATTGGCAGCCTTCTTGGCTGCACGAGCAACGAGGTCTGTTGGGGGTGAGATCAGCGAGGAGGATCCCGAATACAATGGTGAGCTGCACGCACCATCAGCCATCATGGAATCGGCGACGTCCCGAGCAGCGATGTCCCCGCATAGGCCGTTGGTACGGTCACAGAGGGGTGCTGGAGCAGCATGGACGATGCCACATAGAGCGACAGAAACGAGAGTGATCAAATGGAATGAGAATTTCATTGTTTCGACGACTTAGACCAGCTGTATGTCGGAGGGAATCGGTTTGGGGTGACGAGGGAGGAGACCAGCTCTCTGAGAAGACATGGTGACGCTTGACGCGTCCTTTATAACAGCCCAGACGCTATGTTTCTTTGGGCGCTGATCTGGAAAATGTGATCCTCGTCGTGCATCAAGCCACTAGAACCGGAGAATGATTGACCTGTTGAAAATGAATTGGTAATGGCAAGCACATTGACGGGACGTTGACAGTACCTATTCCTAATGGACCCGAGATTTGTCCAGTGTTCTCTCTGAAAATGATATTTTGTTATCCACCGTTGCACCTTTCTCGTCGTGGGTGAAAGTGGGGTGCGGCAACACTCGAACTTCAACAGGAGATGGGAGGTTGAGCATTGAGTCGAGGGAAGGCTGTTCGGAATTGATGACACATGGCGACGGGATTGCACCTCGGAAGCCGGATCACCGGATCAACCATCACTTTGTATCAACGATTGGAGGGTAGTTGAGTGCGAATATCGACGTGTGGCTGTATTTTTTTCAATCAAACGCGGAGGCTTGACCTCGTATGTTTCAGGCTGAACTTGTCTTTTCCTACGTGACAATGATAGGCTCCCATAACGCACCCGACACGCTACCCTGAAAGATCAGCCCGCCCCGAACAGTCCGAGGGCGTGCTAGTTCGGCGGTCGAAGTTACCCCTCAGGGCATGATGGTTGTTGTGCTGACTTGAGAATTGCTTGAGAACATACAAATGTCATTTTTAGGACTGTATGCCAATAGAGTCGAGGATCCGACAACGACGCTCTGAGCTCTCACCTTTGACCTTTGGCGGCTATCACTCCTGCGTCGCTTGAAATCGGGTTTCATGGGCGCCGAAACAGGCGAATGAGCGCCGATCATCAGGTGAGTGAACCCTTCTTTCGATCCAAACTGCAGAAGGAAAAAGTCGATCAGGGAGGTGAATGAAGGTTGCTTATTTTGATAATTCGTAGTGTTTCGCCACGTTTGTGAAAAGGGAAGCTCCAAAGTCGAAGCATGGAACTTTGAGAGCTCAGAGAGGGGTTCTATGCTAGCTCAGGATCGTAAACCCTCAGTGCAGAGATATCATTTCAAGTCGGGCGTTTGAGAGACGGTGAGAAGGTTAGCAACGTTAACGACAAGCAGCTCTCAGTCGTTTTTTTACAACCTCAAATAGCACAACGAATAAGATCTTCAACAGTTCGTGATCAGTCCAACCGAGGACCACACTCAACACATTGGATGAAATCGACTCGGAGTCAAGAAGCTACTATTCAACCTCAAGACACTTAAATTCTTATATCCCGCCTGGAAGAACCAACGATTCCCGCACAGTTTGATTTTACGGTAGTGGGGACTAGTAGTACTGTCACGGTGACGCCACTCGAGCAGCGCAGTCAACTTGGCTCTGCGGGCCAGCGAAGCTCTCCTTTGCGAACAATTTGGGAGAGTTGGTACATCCGTCTACGGCAATCAGGATTCAAGGGGATATTCGAGGAGTGGTTTGATAGCACGCACCCAATGCTGTTCTCACCTTCAATAAAACCGGTTCAACCGTGAAAGATACAGGGTGTCCACAAGATCTTCTACTCAAAGTTGTCCTCAAGCTCCCTCGTAACAGTAGCAACATACTAGTGGTCATCCCTACTCCGGGGGGCGTGTCTTGTCGTGTCCAATAGGCCGTTGCGTACCTATTGCCACCTTGCTTGTACGTGATGGTTCGCATAGCACCGACCGCATGGCCGACGAGCGTAGGACGCATTGTCCAATCGCTACTTGCCCAAAAATGAATGAAATTGAAAGCCAATGTGTCGATAAAGGATACATCAATCACTCAAAGTCGACCAGCTCGCTGGACTGGATGTCCCTTGTCACCGTCGCAACATAGTGGTCGTCAGCATTACCACCACGAGCAGGGTTCGTGTCATGTCCAATCACAGCCGCGTGCCTCCGCCCACCATCCTTGTAAGTGACTGTGCGGAGGGGACCAACTGGCCCGTTCCCAGTCCATCCGTTAGGGCTATTCCTGATGATCGGATACTCCTTGAGCCGCTTAGCCGTCGCTGGGAGAGGACGCTGGTTTGCCAGAGTACCGTGGATTTTAGAGTAGGGATCGTTGTTGAACTTTTTAGGCTGTCAAGGAAGGTGAGAGCACCATCAGTTTCTGCGAGTCCAATGCACGCAGATGAAGTGCATACCATTCGTTGGGTCCCAAGAGGGTTCTTTCGGTGAAGGTTGCTGTTGAAGACGGAGTTTCGTATGTCACGACCTTGAGCCGAACCTGCGGGGTAGGAGTGATCAGCATGGGTGCACGCAAGAGACCCAAGGGTGACAATCAACGTACTACTTCCAACGGTGGCGGTCTGCCCTCGTTTCGGCATGGTGTCCTTGAGTTGCTTATGCTTCTCTTTCGCAGCTGCGAAGCGGTCCTTGACGTTCTTCTTCTCCTGCTTCGTCAACTTGATGTTTTTCTCGAGCTTGATCGCATTCAGAGGCGTCGCATTTCCATATTTCACCCGCTGTTTCCTACGATCAGCAGCGTCCTTGTTGACCTTCGCCCTCTCCTCCGGACTCTTCTTCTTGTCGGCCCACGCCTTCCCACGAGCGGCTTTCCGATCCTTCAACCCTTGCGTAAGAGCTCGTTCCTTCTCCTTCACACGCAACCTGTCCGCGAGGATATTGACCCGAGGCATATACCCACCTGCCTTCTTCTCCTGCTCCCGCCAACTCTTAACTTTCGCGTTGATGCTCCCCGCAGCGTTCTGCCGAACCAAGTCATTCGCCTCCTTCTTCCTTGCCTTCCTCTGTGGCTTCTGACCCTGATGCTTCTGGATGGCAAGGATATTCTTCGTGGTGGTATCACGGTTAGCAGCAGCGGCCCAAGCTTTCGTCTTCGCAGCCTTATGCTCCTTCGCCAGACGAGTCTGCACTGAGCTTCGAAGACTTTTGGCTTGGGCGTCGGCTTTGGCTTGAGTAGTGCGACGTTTGTTGGCCTGTTTCACGAGCGGTTTCACTTCGACTCGGATTTTGGCAGCGTTCTGGCGTTGGATCTTGGCTTTCGCAGCGCTCTTGGCAGCACGAGCAACGAGGTCTACGTCAGCAAGGTCAGTAAAGGTCATACCGAACCCATTATTAACGTTGAACTGAACGTACCATCAGCTACGACGGAGTCTGCGACATCTCGAGCAGCGATATCTCCGCAAAGACCATTTGTACGATCACAGAGAGGTGCCGGAGCAGCGTGGACGATCGCACACAGAACGATAGAAACGAGAGATATCAGACGAAGGGTCAATTTCATTGTCGGCAACTAAGACCAGCTGTAAGTTGCACGAAAGTGGGTTGGGGGGACGAGGGAGGAGACCAGCTCTCTGAGAAACCTCGTAGCATGAGGAGCGTCCAAATTTATGGCTGAGCTGGGGAGAACATTGTCCCCTGGGCGCTGATCCGTGATCATCAAGTCGCCCCCAGACAAATGATCGACCAGCTCGCCCGAGCGTGAAGGAAGGATCATCATGGGAGAACGTTCAAATAACGTTAGCCTTGACAGAACTTAATGAAAGCCGAGAAATCTCCATTCGGTTCACGCTTGAAGCAATGTACTTTCCACCATGGTCGCAATCTGTAAGTTGTGTGCAAGAGACTCAGAAAAGAGTGTGGATGGGTCTTTACAAGACGGGAGAAAAGCCCAAAGATAAAAAGCGCTTCTTTCGTAGAACAAAGATGAGTTCGAAGTGACGTTGCCGTATCACGCCTCAGGATACGACTGTCGTGTCGACCTACTGGATAAAATCCAACCCAATCACCTCCTTCAACTCCAGCGCAAACGACACCACCATACTCAACGCCGAGATCTTGAGACGACTAAGATGAGAGAACATATCACACTGAACGGCTGACGAGTGTAAGAGCCAAACGATTGTCCAATATTTATTTATATGAAATTAAAACCTAATGCGTCGACAAAGGATACATCATTCACTCAAAGTCTACCGAATCGTCGAACTGAAAGTTCCTGGTGATCTTCGCAACATAATGGTCTTGAGGTGTACCACCACGAGCGGGGTCCGTATCGTGTCCAACGACAGCCGCATATCTTTTCCCTCCACTTTTATAAGTAATCGTACGAAGGGCACCCACTGGGCTATTCCCGGTCCACCCATTTGTACTATCCTTGATGACAGGGTACTCCTTGAGATTCTTGGCTGTCGCCGGGAGGGGTTTCTTGTTTGCGAGAGTGCCATGGGTGGCATCGTACGGAGCGTTATTAAACGGTTTGGGCTGAAAAAAAAGCAAAATAATATCACTAGTAACAGGTTCTCCCGGCATAACACAATGAGAACGGCATACCATTCGTTGGTTTCCAAGTGGGTTCTTCTGGTGAAGGTAGCTGTTGAACACGGAATTTTTGACCTCACGGCCATTAGCTGAATCTGAAAAATTCGAGAATCGCAATTCGCATCAATAACGGCAGAGAAGCAAAAGCGAAAATCGACGTACTGGACCCAACAGTTGCGGTTTGTTTTCGCCCAGGCATACCCAGAGTATTCGCGTACTTCTGACGGGCAGCTGCAAACCGATCCTTGACATTCTGCTTCTCCTGCTTCGTAAGCTTCACATTCTTCGCCAGCTTGGCCTGATTATCAGGGGATGAAAGTCCAGTTCGCTGACGCTCTTTCTTACGCTGAACAGCAGCTTCCTTGGTCATACGCTTCTGCTCTGGACTTTTCTTCGCCTCGGCCCACTTCTTCCCTCGTTCCATTTTTCTAGTCACTTGAGCCGTCCTAGTAGCATTGGCTAGCTTCTTGACACGCAACCTGTCGGCGAGGATATTCAGACGAGGCACATACCCACCTGCTTGCTTCTCCTTTTCACGCCAATCCTTGACTTCCGCGGTAATCTTGGCCATAGCCTGCTGCTGAACCTTATTATTCTTCTCCTTCTTCTTTGCCTTCAGCTTCGGCTTCTGACCCTGATGCTTCTGAACCGCCAGGATATTCTTGGTCGTGGTATCACGATGAGCAGCACTCGCCCACGCTATCCGCCTGTCACCCTTATTAAGCTTCCTCGCTTGAGTAGGCACATGCCTCTTCTCCGCTTGACGAAGCTTGTTGGCTTGAGCGTTAACCTTGGCTTTGGAAGCAGGAGTTTTGTTGACCTGTTTTGCGAATGCCTTGACTTTACTGTCGACCTGTAGAGCCGCCTGGCGCTGGATCTTGGCACTAGAGGCTTTCTTCTTGGCCGCACGAGCGACGAGGTCTGATTTGGTCGAGGTTATCGTTATAGATCAACAAAGTTCAAACTTATGGGAGGAATAAAACGCACCATCAACCGCCAAGGAATCGGCGACATCTCGACCAGCAATGCCACCACAAAGGCCACTGGTACGATCACAAAGAGGGGCCGGAGCAGCGTGGACGATCCCACAAAGAGCGACAGAGACGAGGGTGGTGACCAAACGGAGCGAGATTTTCATTGTTTCAATCGACAACTTAGACCAGCTGTAAGTCGAAAGGAAAATGGGTGGGGGGTGACGAGGGAGGAGACCAGCTCTCTGAGGAACTACGGTGAGTTAGAAGCGCCCTTTATAGCTGAGCCAGGCGAAATCCACCCTTGGGCGCTGATTTGCGATCATGAAGTGTGTGTGTGTGCAGTCGGCGGTGTGTGTATCTGGGCCGAGTGTGTGGGTGTCGCTCCTGGACGAATGATGGACCTGCTCATCCGAGCGCGATCCATCGCTGGGATTGAGCTATCTGGAGCGGAGAAAAATGCGCGCAGAGGAGATTGTCAGAACAATATGTTTCGATTTCGCGTTTTGACGAAGGCAATATGGTGACCCAGTATGGGAATCTTGTACCTGACCTGCGCTGTGCAAGATGCGAAACTGGGGTACACAATACACAATGTCTTGCAATGTGTAACAAAGTTTTACTATTGCAACATTAACGTGAAGCATGAACGTTGACCGTGAATCTTGACAGAGCTCAATGAAAATCGAGAAATCTCCAATCGGGTTTCCCCTTGAGACATGTCCATTGTAACCAAGTTCCACCATTATCATGTTGGACTCAGTCCCGGCTGAGGAAGGCCCGTATGGACGAGCACCATGAATCATATTGCGACGTTCCTCTGGCAGGTACCAGCTAGCGCAGGACAACCTCGCCAGTTAGAGTAGGTGCGATTTCGTACGCTTTTACCTGTCTGAGTTCTGTAGAAACTAAACCACTCAGGACTCCTGTGGGTCACGGTTAGCGAAAAGTCGGATTCCTAACTTCTCGCATACAGTGACTCGTCCCTCGAAACAGGCGTCGACTGTCTATAAAGTTACCTAAGTTCCCAACTTTCCCCAACGTGGCCCCTGCAAGTAAAGAGCCTTGGCTTGCATAGAACATGTCGTTTTCCACGTAACCCGCCAAGTCAATGTGTCGCTCGGGCTGATCAAATACAGATTTCACTCTTACTGCAATGCAGACGAGCGGGGGCATCTGGTCCCCGAACATGATCATCCATGCGTGCTCGAAAGGTATCGATTCTAATCTGTCCGTTGTGCTTCCATTTCCATTTGACTCCTGGCAGTATTCACACCTCTGTCCTTCGCATTGCGAGCTCGAGGTCGAGTTTTGGTGAGACATTGGTCACAGTTGGATACGACTTCTTGCTCTTTGATTTGATGGGGCGAAGCCTGAGGGAGCTCACTGCACCCATTTGTTTCCATGTTGACAAACGGGCGTTGGTCGCAACACGGTAATCTGATGGAGGCGCAGTGAGCGTCACTTTCTCCTCTCTCTCCGAGCAGGGTGGAAAACTGGCCGTTCCTGTTTAGGGACCGTAGGCCATCCCCCTCTCCCATATTAAGGGGACTTCGGTCTCAAAATATATCTTTAGGTCACTGGCTAAATGGCGTTTTTGACGTCGTGGCAAAGTCACAAAGGAGAGTCATGAGGTCGCCTTACAGGTACGTCGTATATTATCGTATGAGTGCGACGTCCGATAGCTCGATGGTGTCTGGTGATAAAGCATCTAAAGTACGAATAACGACGGGCATGAGTGCTATAGCTAGGCCCTCGGACAAAAAAACGCTCAACGAGCGTAACTTGAGCCAACCTGTAGGGCACTTGACTCTAACTCAAGCTAACTTATTCTGACTTGCCTTAACTTTCACGTTGACTTGAAGCTGACTTGTCGGGGAGAAACTGACTCTAGTTCAAAATGTTGGAAAATGTTAATATAAGTAGTAAGGAGGCACGTTACGTGCACAAGTAACTTTGTTAACCAGCAGGCGTCTGGGGGTGGCTCTGAGAACTCGGAAACCGGAATACATCTCATGGCCCCCCAAAAAATTCTATTCCCGCGTCACTCTTGGAGTAAACACGTTGACTATCGTGTTGATTTACTTCGTAAACTCAAATTCTAATCGTTTGAGTTTCAGCCACATTATGGGCACAGCGCCCCAATGAACGGGCATCTCCCTCGATTCAACACATAACGCATGATATCTACGGACAGACGACAAAATACACCCGTCGTATCGCGTTCTCGGAGCAGCTATCCAATCACATACATACACACGTACCGTCTTAGAATTCTGTCAAACACTTCGTCAGACGCGATTATGCTCAAAGCCTGCTTTTTCTGTAGCGCTAGCCATGTACACGCCACGTTCCTACATACTCCCGACCCAATCTAAGCCTCGTGCTGTCTTCCATGATGCGTAATAGACGATCGCCTGAACATATCCGTCAGGTGGTACGCTGAGGGAGAATCAACAGGGATGGAGTATGATGAAGAATGTTTTGAAGCTTGATGTACGAAGACTCTACTGCGAAACTTGGTACTAGTGACATGTCTACACTCTGCAGTCAGTCCATTTAATTTGTAGGGTATGGTCCGGTCCGTGGGTACGACTACCCATCCTCCCTCCCCCAGATGATTCTATGAGCACTCCCATAACCCACGCAACGACTATATGCGCTCACCGCCCCTCCCAACCCACTCCCTCCACTCCTCCTCCAACCCCTGCCTCCCCTCCCGATCCAAAAGCCTAAACCTCAACCTCCCTTCCTTCTCTTCCCCGTCTCCCCGAACGCTCGAAAACGACTCCGCGATAGACCTCAATCGGTCCATCATCGCCGCATCCTTCAACGAAGCCGTCACATTCGCGTTGTTCGCTGATATAGGTGGTACGCTGGTAGACGGAGCGGGCTGGATATCGAGGTGGGTCAACGTATGTGGTAGCATTCGTACACCCTCTTCGTCTTCGTCGTCTTCTTCGTTCCAACCTCCTTCTCCCAACTCGTCATCCCTCCTCATCCTCCTCCAAATCGACGTGTAATACCTAAAAGTCGTCGAATTCGACAGAAGTGTCGGTGGTGGTGGTGGTAACAGCGACAGTGCAGATGGGCGCGGAACCGCATCCCCAACAGCCTCCTCCAACTCCAACGCAAACGACACCGCCATACTTAACCCCGAAATCTTGAGACGCCCAAGACGAGGGAACGTATTCGCCACACAACCCAACTGCAACAACCCATGCGGGTTCCTATTCCCCGCCAGATGCAGCGTACGGACTTTGGGGAACCTATCCGCGGTACCGGTGGGGTTTGGATAGAACCCGCCTAGGGAGAGGTACTCGAGCTCTGGAAAGCCTGTCCTGAACACTCGGGAGAGCACAACTGGACTCTCTTGCAAGCAGTTCGATAGATCGAGGGAGAGCGAGTAAAGCGTCGGTGCGGTATACGATACGATGCGAACGAGCGCCTTTCCCAACTCCTGGTTCGACGTCGCCCCACCACCACCCTGCTGTGGTTGGGCCGTAGGTACCAGGCAAAGGTGCCGCACAACAACCCGATGCCTCCGCAACGCCCCATCCAACGCTAAAACCTTCCTCGCATCGCACACCCTCACCCTCCTAAACAAATACGGAAACGCAACCTCGTAAAAATACTTGTTCACTTGGCAAAACGCGAAAATCGCATTCACGTTCTGGTTCCTGTCCTCCTCCGAATCGTACGACGAGAGCCCCGAAACGTGCCAGGCGATGTGGGATAAGAGTTCAGGTGGGAAATGGGCGATCATGTCAAGGGTTCTTCGTAGAAGGGTACGACGAGGACAACGTGGTCGTGGTAAGGTAGAAGGGTAGAGGAGGAGGAGGAAGGACGAAACCAACGGTACCAATTGAGATTGCCATTACCCCAATCGTGATTTGAAGCCTTCTCTGTAGGGTAGGTGAACAGTAATGAGCGGGATGAGGAGGGAATGGCGTTGGATGGCGCCATATGACTGACGTCATTCGTGATGGCCGAAGCGGCATCGATACTGAGGAGCTTTCGACCGCTACAAGTTGTTGACCACTTGTAGTGAAAGAATTCGTCTGGCATAGATAAATGAAGCCCGGGGTCTGGTTGAACGAGGCCAGGTGTCACCTTGAGCTGTTCAACGAGGCGTACTTACTGCTTCGCGAAGCGAAAGAGGAGTCAGAATTGAAGTATCGCGACAGGCCGTGCCAAGTTCGTGCTTGAACCCTAGCCTCCCGAGACTCATATAAGTGCCAGTGGGAGGCGAATCACCCTGTGAGAGTGAATCAATGTAAAAAGACACTGGCAAACCCGACTCCAGCACAAATCTTTGGAGAGTCAACGGGCCAGAAGCCGAATGCAACCCTCAGCGGTTGATTCTCATTCCAAAACTTGTATTTGACGATCACAGCTCAAATGCCAATATTTGAATCTACACAGTACAGTCGTTTACAGAGGGTAAGTAGGTAAGAAGCATTGTAGGCTATTTAATTTCTTGCGTGCATGCTGTGGCCGCGGTCAACCACGGTCTCCAGTGACCCGCCGTCTCACTATCAAATCGACTCATCGAGGTCTGACCATTTCGAAAGTGAAAGTGACGGTCATTGTCAATTCTGGCCATTGTCTCAGAGGCGATTACCGATCAATCGTTCATGTTCGGCCGGCCTCGTTCGAAAGACAAGGGTTGACTTACCGCCACCACCATGGAGATCTCAGAACCACGCCCACTTCCCTCAAACCCATTCCCTGCTTCCACCCTTTGCAGCGAAGCATATGACAAATGTTTAATCATTGAGGCGGCAGCGGGGACAGATGAGACCCGCCTCGTATACCCCCGCGTTCTAGGCTACCTCATCGCCGAGATCCGCACCGAGCAAGGTCAGAAGTACATCGCTCAAGACGTGAAGGATTGTTTTCCCGACCGGGAAAAAATGGATGACTTGGGCTGGTTCTATATCAAGCACCTTATTTGCCTCTGTACGTATATCCTTTCGAGCATCTGTCATTTTTTTCCATTTGGCACTCATTCACCAACGTCACGGTCTTTGTAGTTCGGCAGGATAAAGGGCGCACACCTACACCATCACCCAGTTCGAGTCAAGCATCGTTAACGCGGGTAATGCCTCGAAACTTCTACACCGATGCTGTGACTTCAACACCCCAGGATCACGGCGCTGCAAAAGCAGCTGTGAGTTCCTCCACTCTACTTTCGGGCCGTGGACTGTTTCATAAGTTCCTCCTATGCAGGCTTTGCGTCGTGATAACTATGAATGTATGATCAGCGGGGTAACAGACAAGGGCTATTTCGATATACTCTCACTCGCCGAACAAGATAAACTTGGGGGAGTCGATAAAGGGTATACCAACCTGTCTCACATTTTCTCTCCTTACCTCGATTGGAATACCGATATAGCACAGGTCGATCACCCCAAGGTACGGTACCCTCTCCTTTCTATCCACTGTCCGCGTCCTTACCACGGCGTTCCTCATCAATTCGACCCTTCCCAGGCCAATTTCTCTGGGAGTCTCCGGAGTATCGTCGAAAGCATCGCAAACATCAACGTCCACACCGAGCTCTCCGGTGCAAAATCACATAATCTCCAAAACGGGTTAACCCTCTGGGGCCCACTCCGCCACTTATTCGACATGCTGTATCTATGGTTCGAAGCAGTCGACGTGAGTCTCGCGCGTACCCCATCCCCAGCGTACCAACTAAAACTAACCCTTTGAATGTTCTTGTCTCGAAGGGTCTAAATAACACGTACGATATAGTCCCTTACTACTCTCACGATGTGGCCGTCCAGAGACTGCCCTCGACGCGTGTCACGTTTACCTCGACCGATCCCGCGCTGGCCCTACCCGACCCTCGGTACCTCGAGCTTCATGCCTCTGTGTGTCGAGCTGCCCATTTTTCCGGTGCTGCTAGGTCTTTGGCTCGATGTGACTTGTGACTTGTCCTTGGAGGAGAAGGGTGTGTGGTTTGGCGTCCGGCGGTTCCTGAGATGCCATTTTGTCTGCACAAGATGTGGATGAATGATGATTGAACGATTGACTTTATTTTTGGTGACATGGCGTAAATTCTTCCGGAGAGGGTTAAGAGCGGATGTATAGTAAGCTACATGCCAGCCATCCGCGACGGAACGTGTGTTATGGTTACATTGAAGACAAAGAAAATGAGGTTGACGAGTCTACCGTTACCCACTCCCGAGCATCAGAGATTTGTCGGCATGACACTGCGACCCGAGTTGTAGGAAGTCCCGTCGAACGAGATCTGACTTCGCCGTCATTCATTCTCTCACCATTTTCAGTGAGTCTCAACCAGAACCCAAGGGGCAACAAACGTACCAACAGACAAAGGAACTAGTATTGCCACAGTTAGAATGCTCGACACTCAAGTTTCCAAGTAACACGAACACCGCAATGCAACGTCAACCAAAGTTCTTCTCTCTCAATCAAGACTGCGGTTATCCACTCGTGATCTTGTCATTATCTAGTGCAACTGTGCAATCCAGTATCCGGTCAGGTGAAATCTTCCAATAACAATCGTGAGCGCATACAAAAACTCGTGGTATAAGCGGTTCGAGGCTGCTAGCGTATTGAATACCATTCTCCCTGATCGTTACGAACGACTGCCTTGTGGACTCCTGGGTCAGACTCCGGGAGGGATTGAATGAAAGTGAAGTTTGGTCTAAATAGAACAGTCACATCAACAATCGCATCTCGCCATTGCGGGGCCGTCCGAAAGGACTTTGACTGACTCAAATCGACCAAAGCAGGGGGACTCGAGTAACGATTGCGGCGGTCGGTCGCACTCCTATCTATGACTTATTAAAATACACACAACCTGAAATCAATCTCAACTCCGACTTGAGCAGGGTCTAGTGAGTACTGAATGAATGAATGGTTAGATCGATGATGGGAATAACTTGACTGACTAACGAATTAATAGCTGCGTTCACCGCACTATCGCCGAGGCCTCACTACTCACTTTTGAATAGGTCTACATACTTGCCCGATAACTTGGGACCTACACACCTGGAGACGTAGATATAGATAACGCTCCGAGGACTGAACAGCGGCGGCGCTCCATGTGGGAAGTGTTCCCATTCCGCCACATTCGAAGATCACAATTGTGCAGGTATTACTACCCGAGGACGAGGGAGACCGTATGAAAGAGAGGCGATAACCTCATGGTTGCCTGGGAGCCGTAAGTTAGCCTGTATTCTTCGAAAGCAGTGATTGGAGCGGTCCTCAGTGCTCATATCGCTGACCTACCTTGGGCTCGGAGAAATGACCAGCAACAATTCGTACACTCTGCTCTGTGAGATCAACAACATGTGTATTTGTGCATTACTTGAATGGAGTAAATTTTAGTCTTCTTAGAGGAAACAGCTTCTCGCATTCCGGCATGGCTGTTTGGCGGTGCGGTACGGTCCAAGCTCTGGATTTCACTTGGACGTTTCTCTCTGTCCCCGTTCGCCCAGAGCCTGAGGTACATACTTCGTCAAGAGGGGAGCTTTTTCAATCAACAACTTGATGTCAACCTTGGTTCCACGCACCAGTGTCCCCAAGATGCCCCGACGTCGACGTACAGTGCGCCCTCGTCGAAACACCAAAATTGCCCCTCTGTGCGCCTTTGGCGTCCATCAGTTCCTGAAGATGACTGATATTGTCTACCGACGCGAATTCACCCATTTTTATGTACTAGCTCACTGATACGCATGAAACCAGCCTGATACAAAGCTCAGCAAGCACATCAGAGAAACGTTTCCCCCAACACCATCTTATCTGTCGAATGATCGCATCAATCCGGTATTCTCACCTCCGGGCATTTCCTTGATTGCCAGCTTCCTCTGACGCTCCGGAATCTGTATGTACCATAGACGTCTGTCCCCTCTATCTTATCCTACCCAGCTTCCTTTACTAGCACGACGTCTAGCTCCACCGTTTTTGCAGCTTTCTCTATCTCGCAGCTCCAAGACTTCAGGGTCTCCACGTTCTATCTGTTTCTACCTGACATTCAGCCATCCAAACACTATAAATATCTCTTTACAGCGAGCTTCTTCTCTTCGCTTTCAACCGGGTCAAATTTACTCGTCAGAGAGGTACATACCAGCATCTTCTGCTTCTTCTTCCTGATGGAGGGCTGGCTAACTGGGTTTGTTCTCGTAGTGGTAATATTGATCCAGTTTCCACGATAAGGATTGAAATGAAGTGTCACTGTGTCAGGACTCAGTCCATTGTGACGACCTTGATATCGATGCTTTACGTGAGGTTCTGCCAAACTGCTGGTGCCTTTCCCTCGGGAGTCGGAATAATAGCCATTTGCGCTGTACACGGACGTGTCTGTCAGCCCCCTGGGCTGGACCGACGCAACCAAGGTACGTCGGATCCAGATGACCTCCCTCTCCCTCCCGGTCTCCTGTACACATTGAAGCAAACCATGATAATAGCCTTCCTTCAATTCAATCCTCCACCAATACCAAAGGGCGCAACATCGACGGCATCACCGTCCCGGCGTTGATTTCAAATGACAGCATCAGGTGGTCAGACTCCATAGGTTCCTCCGCTTTACGGCACCATTCCGGGACTTTTACTCAAAACGGGGACACATGTGCCATCCAACCGCCAGCACCGAGTGAAAATGGAACCAGAAAACACGCCCGACCACGAGCTTGACATCAGATAAATAAAGCGCCGCGTTTGTAACCAAGAGCTTTTCTTTTTTTCTCCCTGCCACTGGCCGTCATTTACGGTCCCACCGCTGTCTGGCTTATGTAGCTGACTGATAGACGGGTAGGCAGGGCAGACAAACTGACAGAAGACAGACCTCTCTCCTTTTCTCGCGTCCGTCATCATGGACCCTTTACTCAAAGCTGCTCTGGAGGTTTCGAGAGACACGAATTATTCGTTCGGTAAGTGATCTACTCTGGCTTCTGCTTCTCCGAATTGGAAGATCAGGGTCATTTCATTGCGAAACGCCCACAACTGACGTTTGGATTGTTCTGTGTGTACTAGCGGCGGCGATCACTTTCGTGATATGCGACATTTTGCAGAAATTCGATGATGAAGTCAGTCCATGAATCCTTCCCCATCCCCCGCGCGACACCGAGTCGTCACTGAACGCCCGTCTACGCACCCAGGTAGCGTATATATGGAAGTACGTCGTCCGCCCTGTCCGGTGGCTTCCTAACTTACCCGCTTCGTTGTTTCCATTTCTCGCCAGGGCACGGTGGTCGCTACCGAAGATTTTGTACCTAATAGCAAGATACTACGCATTATTCTTGCTAATGTGAGTCGTTGTCGTCATAACTCATCGTTCCCCACTCACGTACCGGGCAGAGCCATTCTAGTAGGTGCGTGGCCATCCATGCGTTCAGAGCCCCGCAGAAATCAATCTGACCACCCTCAACCAATACCAGCATCCAATATCCCCCATCCATCCGCTTTGGTGCGTCACCACCCTCATCCTTGCTTGCAGCATATCCTTATTCTCATTGGTACCCTCGCGCTCGATCACACAGTTGTAAGTTTGCCTTTTCCTCTCGTCAGTACGAGGCCTGGCGACTGACCCATTTGTCTCCTCGTTAGTTGCCAGAACATAACGAAAGTCGCAAGCTTGTCGGTATCCCATTCCTCCATCATCTTCTCGGCCGCACAATCATACTCAACCTGTTACAATTCGATTCTCTGGGCAGGGCAGGAACGGGAGTATGCAACTTGGTAGTGGATCTCATCTGTATCCTTCGGATACACGCATTGTACGCTGGGAGCCGTAAAGGTGAGTAACAGACTCGTTCCGGCTGGAGTGCTTATCGTTGACACTTCGACAGTGTTTTATTCGCTACTTATCCTCACGCTCGGTACGTCTATCGCGCTCGCTTCGTTGTTGGAGCTCAGTTGGCAGGGAGAGCTCATTTCTTGGGATGTGATGAATAGGCCTATGCGGGGTGAGTCGTAAAATTCGTGTCTTTCGTATTTCCTGCTCACGGTTGTACAGACGGGATACTACCTCTCCAACGTACAAACCTCCTTCCCTCCCGTACACGAACCGCTTCCCTTCTACTTTGAGATATCACCCTGCCTCGGGACGCGGACAGTGACGCCTGAAATGATCAGGCTCCTTCCCATCTCCTGGTACGTTCTCCCCCTCTTTACTACAACTATATCAAATCCTTATTAAACGGGTTTTCTAGGATCCTCAATCTTGCACTCGCATGTACGTCCAGCTCCGCGCCGCCCACATCCCATTCAGTCATGCCCCTTACACGGACTCCTCTTCCTAGCAACATTTTTCTTCATGACACTTTTCAAGCTACGAGATTCGCTGAAGGACGGACATGGGAAAATCAGATATGATCTACTGAGAAACTGGTCGTTCGTGCATCCACTGTTCGCGATCTTGGTCGTAGATGGTGCTCTCGTCTTCCTTCTGTGCGTCGTTGACCTGAATATACGCGAAGTAACAACTAACCAGGGGCCACTTCCTCGGCTCGCTCTCGCGATTTTGAATTTATAGATTCGCAGGTACGGGAAACATCCCTCCTGTTATTCAGAGATCACTCACCTCTTTCTTACGACAGGGATCCTGGGTCTCTCAGCGTTCATGTCAATATACCAAGGAGGCTTCTACTACACACCATGTTGGCCGTACGTCCCATTGAACTCCTTAACGCTTCGTCCTCGTTTTGATTGATTTTTCGATTCGGCAACTCAGATGGCTTTACGCGATGTACTCATACTCCGTGCGTTTTCCCTTCTTCCGATGCCATCCAATCGCTGACACACGCCCCCTTATCTTACTCAGGGCTCTATCCTCATTCTGAATCTCCGGAGATTGGGAGGAGCCGGCACACCGACGTCCTTGATGTCGAGGCGGCATGGAGGCCTAGGCCGCGATACTATGGGTCTCACCCAAATAACCCGAATGCAATTCGAAAGCAACACCGCTCTCGACAAGACTCAATCTGAAGCAGTGACAGAGATTACTCAGGATACGATAGAAACAAACGACACGAGAGTGGGGTCGTCAAACTCGGCTGGGCATGGTCGACCAGAGTACGCGGCGTAGTATTATATCATGATACCATATTAGTAGATTAGTTGTAGTAGTAAAGATATCCCAGGTTCGCTCCCCACATTGATCCCACATAGGACTCAGGCTATAGCACAACATTGAGCCGGAGATGCAATAATTGCATGATGGGGGGTTGTTAATCTCGTCCTTGACAGCCGGTTGAATCGCCGCAGCGACATCGGTAACTGGATACAACCAAGAGTGTCAATTGAATATGACCGACATGGTCGTTTAAATTGAGTTGAGACATCAGAGGAAGATATGACATGCGCGCATCATAGGTATCAACTAGAGAAACCAGTATTATAGCAAGTCATGTTGTACTGCACGCAGGAAAAAGACTGGGAGCTAGATGTGTGGTATCAAGTCCGCCCATCGTACAGACTGATGGCCTGTTGCAGGAATCGCAGAAAGACTACGGAACGCGATGACAAGGAGAATGATGCGAGCAACAGCATAAAGCGGGGGAAGGATGAGGACGCTCAAGATCACAAAGCTGGCCCGGAAAACCTCCATCCAGTGCGAAACTTGAACTTTGACCAAGGTCAACATTCCGATGACGGCTTCTGGGAGAAATACAATGAGTGGTATCGAGATTGGAATAAAGGTGATCAACAAGGAACAGATTCTCCAGAGAGTCTGCAATACGGGACTTGGAAAGATGAACGACCAACTAACGCAATGAACTGCTCCAAATAGCGAACCAAGCACACTGATGATGAGATAAGAAAAAATGTCTCTGTAATCATGATCAGAGTATTCTGCTGCAAAGCGATTGAAACGGTGGTTGCCCGAGAATTTCGTGTCGCCGAAAAACATTTGAGCTGACTCGAGGCAATGGGCGATTCCTTTTCGAATACAGGTCATTATTCAGCTTATTTGATGAAAAAACTGACCTTACCCTCACCAAGCGCCTCCAGAACACAAAGACAGCGCCGCCGGGGGTGATCTGATCTTGAGTTGGACGTAGTACGGATCGGCGCACTACTTCGTCGAACGATATGGCCAAAATCGAGAGCTATCATGACAGGCCACCGCACATCCAAAGGTTTCTCCCACCAGAAAAAGCACATAACTCCGTTCAACGCCGTGTATGCCAGAGTGACAATCTCCAGCTCAGTCAGTGCCAGTCCCTGCACCCCTCGGGCAATACATTGGGCAGCAAACCATGTCGTTTGCACCAGGACGATCGTCTTTGATAACGTGTCGCTCTTACTTCGATCCTCAATCTCTTCCCTCCCTACAAACGTGTTGTGGAGGTGCTTCAATTCCCGGCGAACAGCATCTGCGGTCCAGCGTTGTCCTAGGAGAACGGGCCCATAGGATTGATCGACTCTGGCATCCAGAATGGACTCCAGTGTAAGTGATGTCCGCTTTTCATTGTTGTAGAAGGCTATTCCCTTCATTTGCAGGAAATGAGCTTCGGCCATGCTCCAGTCAGATCCATCTACAAGGAGATCAACATTGTCACCTCACAGTTAGAACCGTGGTTTCTCACCTCCGCCCATGACTTTACGAATATCACGAGCCCCACGCCACTGTAAACACGCCCAGACCATCACAAACTCCGGCATAAGCAACGTCCAGGCAAACAATTCCAGTTTCCTCCCGACCCTTGTCTTCCAAGTCGACTCTGGTGGACAAACGTCAGGGTGGATGATGAACCAGGTGCATAGGAGGGTAGTCGAAACGCAGCTGGTCACAATCTGGGCCGTCGAGCGGTAGTTGCCTTGAAAAGGCTCCACGACAGTGCCCTCGGTCTGGATGGGAGCGGTGGCAGCCAGGCCGTAAAGGTAGTGAAGAGAGAGAAGGAGGAGAATCATCGGGCGACGCGTCAGGTACAGCAAGAAGGCACACTCACTGCTATGCTTTTATCATGTCTTTCTGAGATTGGAACTCTAAATCTTGACACATGACACTGGTCCAGCCACGTTCTGCCTCAGATTAGAATGCGAGTTCATCGATCACATTAGCGCCTAGCGCCCAAGACAAATGGTGCTCGATGGCTCAATGTCCCGCTTGACCCACGGGGCCACGGCTGGATTGACTGATGCCAAGGACGGATATCAAGCATCTGACTTTCGTATGTCGGTGTTTGAGGAGAATATCGTTTAATCGTCTGGGTCCCCAGAAGCGCTAAAAATGCATCGGCGCTTATGATGCCCGGATCCTGTACAAACTCCAAGCGGCCTCGAGGCTGTCAAGTGCTTGCGGTCCAGACCCCCCCTCTCTCTCGGTTCAGTGCCCGGTGGACCTGAGTTTTGACAAAAGACTCGACACGATAGCTTTGAAGAACCTACGTTTTCATTTCAGCCTCGAGAGAACTCGAGATCATCACCCCGCCATCCTTTTGGTGTGGACCCTGTCACTGGACTTGTCGTGTACGTGGAAGTCAATTCAGTGCATCGTTGATCGTCCGTCGCACTGCTTTGCTTTTTGGCATTGTCGAGAGCGGAGTTGACGTCTTCCACAAAGGCTCAAACAACGCCATACACAGCCATGTGTCACGAACGGGCGGTTAAGTGCCCCGTTTGCAGTTACCACCATGCTAACAGTCTCCTACTTCAAGAACGCGAAGAACTTTGTCGCAAACAACACGACCTTCAACACATACGTATCTGGTACGGATGGTCAGTGAATCTTCGTGATGTGATTGTCGACCGAAGCGCCTAAAATGATCGGCGCCAGTTCTACAATTCTTATACGAGCACGCAGCAACAGGAGCCATACACGACTCTGACGAGCGATACCCGCCACCCATATGCCCTCCAGGAACTCGCGAAGCCGTCATCCTCCGTATCAAGGGCTGGTTCAGCTTGCTGAGCAGACCAGCTAAACCAATCATGTGGATCCACGGACCCGCAGGGTACGGCAAGACCGCTATTGCTGGCACAATCTCAAAGTGGCTGGCTGAAGAGGAAAAGCTCGGGTTCAACCCTCTCGGTGCTACGTTCTATTTCTGGCGGAGCTCTCCGGAGAGAAACTCCCCTGCGCGGTTCGTCATCACCATCGCCTACCAACTCGCGCTCTCCATCCCCGAGCTCGTTCCTCACATCGATACCGCGCTCAAACAAAATCCGATGATTCTTAGGAAGGCTCTGGAGGTCCAGCTGATGAAGCTGATCGTTGAGCCGTTCAAAGCTCTCGGAGAGCTCGATGACATGCCGAACCGGTTGGTTGTGGTCGATGCGCTCGACCAATGCACCAGCACCGCGACTCGGGAATGTAGTAATGCTGAAGAGGCGCAGCAGAAAGCCCAGATCCGGATCCTCGATCTCATTCAAACTCTGCAATCTCATCGCCTCCCTCTATCCTTCCTTATCCTCAGCAGGCCAGAGGCATGGCTTAAACAGCACATCGAGTCCTCGAAGTTCGAGCCGACCGTGCAAGTGCTGGATTTATGCCAGTACCAAACATCAGGTCCACAGTGTACAATCACCATCCTCCTCCATTTCCAGCTCTACCGACTCAAAAGAACCTACAAGTTATGCCACCTCCAAACCGAAATAAACGGCCCGACCCCAGATCGAGTCGAATACACCAGGAACGTCTTCCTCTGCGCCTATGTTCTTTTCACGACTATGATTCTGACGTTCTATCTTGTCTACGTTCTCATCCTGCTCGTATTTTACGTTTTGGTGTGGGCTCTCGTATTCCCCAAGTCGCTATCCAAGTTTGATACCGGTGCCAACAACACCCGATTCGCATCCCGCTTTACGAATTTCGCTTTTTGGCTCTTCCTCTTCTTCGCGCTCTTATTTTGTTATGCCTGCTCAAGATATTTCTCCCTTTCCTTCTCCCTGGCCCTTTCCTCTCTCTCGCTTCCTTTCCGTTTTCTGTTGTCCTTCTCGTTTTCTTCTTTCTACATTGCATGTTCGATTCCGTTCTTGATTTCGAGCTGTTGCTGGACTAGTCTTATTCTGCAACGTAAAGAATCATAGGGAAGCTTTAGTAGCAGCGTGATTCGAGGCGCAGTATCGCTTGTAGCACTACACTACTCTCTGTGACGGTGCGACCAAAGTACAATCTTCCATTCTTGCCTTACTCTCCTTTATGGTACGGATCGGAATCATGTGGTTCCTCGTAGCAAGCGCGAAATCGCGACAGGTGTTCATCGAGGAGTTTCGTTTAATCAAAGCATGTTTAACCGTTTCGTTTCAGTCAAAGTCGTTTCATTCAAAGTCATAAAGCGGTTCCTGAACGCCGGTGCTCTGGGTCTCAAAATAGTACACGCAAACCCGACCATGGGATGAGCGATTGAACACCCTTGCTCCGAGTCGAGTCACGCCTGAGCTTTGATCCATAAAGTCCATTCGTAACTCAAAAGTACTTTGAGCACCAAGTAAGTAAGTCAAGTTGTTGAGCACCAGTATCGATACGTATCACTCCTACTTACTCTCTCTTGCCCGAGCGTTAACCATTCGGGGCCTGGCCAAGTCTCGAGTGAGCATCAAGTCCTCCCCGAAACCCGTCTCTAATAAATCGACGATGCGATGATCAACATATACGGTTCCTGCCTCGGTTACGCCCATTAGTAGACTCAGAGCAAATGCACATTGCACGGTGCAGCGACGTCCACAATGGGCACATACGACGTACGTATACTCGCTCCAGAGTCCGTAAGAATGGTATAGATAGAGTCCACTCGCGAATTACCTATTATCCGATAGTCAAGCCATGATTCGGAGGCTAGGGATAACCACCCCGCTTTCTGGCGAAGAAGATGAGCTGCCGGGGTAAGAGTAAGATAGGTAGAGGAGAGGAAGGATCGGCTGTCTAGGATCGAGTGGACTAGATGTAGGAATCGAGGCTGCAGGGGGGTGAGCTGGAGAGGGAGGGTGAGTCTTCGGTAACCCCTTGTTCTAATTTCTAAAGAGTCTCCAATTCCCCTTGAGTCGATCCAACGAACCGAGACCGAAAAACAAAGAAGATTTCGTTCGATGGAAAAAGTATACCGACCGAGTCCGGGGCGCATGTAAATAGCAAGCTCGGTTGATTATCTTTTCAAGCAACGTCCCCAGATAGCTACCTAGTCAAGCTGTCAGTGGAATTTGTTCTGATGCCAGTGCGGGTGCGGGTGCGGGTGCGGGTGCCGAACGTCCTACATTCCTTACTTCGACTAGTATTATATTGCACAAGGAGCGCCTCGCTTCGCTTCGGCTTTCTGAGAAAGATCCTTTTGATGGTAGTGAATACTGAACTTGTGAGCTCAGTACAGGCTCAGTACGACCCCAGTAGGTATCATAAGCCACGATGGTGCGCCGCGCGCGGTGATCATACGAGAATGCGATATTGTGATTCATAGCTCAACAAAGTCACTGCCTGTGACGAGACATTGGCTCGGATGTAGGGACCTCTAAGTGGAGAAAAGGGTGACACAGTGTTTGGAGACAGATTTTGTACACCCGAACGATGATACTTGCCGGTTGTGAACCGACGCTGCGCGCGGCAAGTTCCGAGGCCTGGGTGGGCCATGTGAGTTCGTGCTAGTGTTTGTTCTTCACGCAATGTTCGCACACGCAGTGCTTGTTTAGTACATACCCCATCGACCGGACTATGGGTTCGACAAACTTTCTTTATCAGCGCAGAGCACAGTGGCATACGTACCCAATAGCAGATATTCACGAATGATTTAGAGAAAAAGATGAAGCAACCAAACGTATACACCTCCGAATCGACAGCAGAGTGACGGACTTGGACGAGATGGCCGCACTTCTAGAGCTGCGCGAGTGGGTCTCGCGCTTGGATTGTTTGTTCGGGGATGATGCTTATTCTCTAACGGATCACCAATATAAATACCTTCAAGTTGCGATGAACGAGACTGTGCTTCAGCTTCCAGCAGTGCAGCCAAGGACATGGGCTTGGAGGGTAAGAGTTGGAATTAATGCCCCACTATTGGGACCCCGGATATCGTCAAATAGCGAAGGGAAGGGAGGTTTTAAAGAGGAGATTTAAACCCGCGACGACTCCACCATAACAAATCATTCAACATTGGGAAGGAGACCAGAAGTACAAAGTATAGCGCGAATATCGGGATCAATGCTACTCGTAAACGTGAGCATGTCGTCCTTGAGCGAAAGCCCAAAGTGCCCTTGAATCAGGCTACTCGCTATCATTCGCAGCTTCCGGATGGAACGAGTTGGAAGACTCCCATTGAGGCAACCTTCCTGAATAAAGTCCATGATGGAAGTGTCCCAGTCGCAGGTGGAGCTTGCAAAGACATGTCGTGCTGCAGAATCGGGAATCTGGAGATACGATAAAAATGTTACGACGTCTTCGGTGCTTTCAAGCCAGCACCTGAGAGACAGGAATTGAAGGTTGGGTAGCACAACCGGATTAACGGAGAGTCGGTGAAGTGGGACCTCTACGTTGGGCACGTCATGTGGGGGGCCCGACCTGAATCCCATCGTCGTCGCATCGCGGCGCACCTCCTGGTCGTGCAAATTGACATGTCGTTAGAGTTGGGGAAAAGACGGACATTTGCAGGGTCCCAAGGAGGGAGCCGATCCCAAGAGCAATTGGGATATGGGAGGGGACTGGAAGAAAGACTTGCCACTGCCAAGGAGCAAGTTGAAAACCTGCATTACTTTAATACTTAGGGGCATAACGCACTTTGGGCAAGTAATCAGGTGATTCTGCTGAGCGCCCAAAAATGATTGCATCAATCTGCAGGCTACCAGAACCCGAGTCCATTTTAGGCCTCGGAATCTCGCCAGCACGGACACGTTGAAAGAAAGGAGCTTTTCTCTCTTAACAGCATTGGCTCCGTTCGATTCCTCTGAGCCCCTCGTCCCCATTTTCAATCAATTTCTATATCCTATAATTCTCTCGTTGCTAATACCTTTGACATCGTCTCTGAATCGTTCTGCCCCATTTTCCTACTAAATAGACTCCTTTTTTCCGGCATCACATCTCTCCTGTGCGACTGGATGTCGACATCAGGGAGCCCTAATATCACTCACACTCTGACTTGACGAAATTCAATAAGGGTCGGCAACTGGCAGATTGGACGATGTCCACTTCAGTACTTGGCATACATGCGCGCGGGAGAGAGCGAGAGGGGGAGAGGAAATAAATGTCATTGTACCGAGTGCTAGTTTACCTAGTGGTTTACAATGCCAACAATGCAGGGAGCGAAAACATCTATGTTACCATTCAGAGTCAGACCTGAAGTCCTTCGGCTCCTGCCAAGGAGAATGTGGTCCATGCAGGGTGGATATAGGAGTTGCGGACGGAGTTTACGCTAGAAGGCCGAGAGCGCCAAGGCCAACCCATGAAAACTCGAAACCGAGATTCTGAAGGAGGCTTTTAGACTTCATAGCTCGAAATTGAAGGGCAGTTACAGACAGTATGGAGGAATGCGAAATTGAGGAAATGGTTGGGAGACAGCAATGAGAAGAGCGAAGAAACGCAATACAAACACATGCAAACGCAACCTCGACACATCTTTATATATATGAGTTATCGACAAAGATGGAGAGGACGAAGACGAAGATGACTGGGAAGATGACTCGAAAGACGGGTGGTGAAGATAATCGACCACCAAGTAAGTTAGTACTTCTCGCCGGTCGGTCGGTGGACTGCCTTTCCGCACGCGTAGCTGGGCACTTTGTCGAGGTTCGTTCGCTCAATGGTACTGTCAACGAGAGGGAGAGAGGGAGAGGTGAAGGGGTACATGTCATGACTTGAAGGGTGTGCTGTGGAATTCGGTCGATTGACTCGATTTTGCAGGCGCTTGCGGGGTGTTACACTATAGCGTTATCGTTGTACTTCGACTCTCGTCCAAGCTGCGTACAGACCACTCGATGTACGTACTTCTAGGGTCTCATACTCTTTCTCGTTCTCGTTCTCGTACATGTATACAAGTAAATATGACTCGCAAAACGTTATACCTTCCTTGTTCTTGCTACTTGGCGGGCTGCGAGCTGCGAGCTGCGAGTTGCGTTACGAGAGCTTTGACAATGACTCGCTATAAATGGACGACAGGGCGGTGAGTGACACTGATAGACAGCCACTCGAACGTGCTATCTATCTATCAACTTCCGTTCTCGGATGAGTCGGTGTGAGTCTTCGCGACCAAAAAGCAACGTTACGAGTACAACGACTCGTCGCAGCGTACTTGGTGGGTGTGCAATGAATGAATGAATGGCTGGTGCATTGTTACCAGTAAATTAGTAGCAACTCGGAATGAACACCTTCCTGACTCCCTGATCCAGAGCCACCTCCATCCATGTCGCAGGTACAGCGGCTAAGCACCATTTACAGAACAGATACGTATACTTGGATGGACTCGGGCTCGGCGTCGGAGGACTTTGTGTAGCGGATGATCGCTACCACTGTAATATCAAGTCTCAGGGTGATCTGCAATAGCCCGACTTTGTCTATGTGCGGTCTGGTGCTGGGAGAAGGGACCGAGGGGCCCGGAGAGTCCGCTATGCCATGGATCGCCGGTTGAGTGATACTGTGTATTTCGGATGACACTATTTCGAAGATCTGAGAGCTCGGAACCTGATGCTCACCATGTCATGCCTCGCGCGCCGTCCCAGAAAAGGGTCCGCCAGTGCGTCATTGGGAAGGCGGTGTGCGGGGGGCGGTGAGCGGGAATCAAACGGACCCTCACGCACAGACCATAGCGCATGGCTGACATAAGGCAGTGGATGGACAACACAGCTTTGAGGCTCCGCTTAAAAGTGTCGAGTGATACGTTTGTCGTGCTGGACAACGAGCGACCCGCCTCTCCTCCCGCCTCTCCTCCTCCTTGAGTCTCCAAGTCCCTGCACATCTACCCGGGCGAGCCACCACACACTCGACTCAACCACCGTACCACTCGTACCATGTCGGAAATCCGAAGAAAGTTGGTCATTGTTGGAGATGGCGCTTGCGGAAAGGTGTGCAACCCCCCAACCGCTTTCGACGAGTGTACTTATTGACGGTCCGACTAGACTTGCTTGTTGATCGTCTTTTCGAAAGGCACGTTCCCAGAGGTACGTCGTCTACCCGTCTCCTCCCCGTCCGCCCCATCGTCATCGTCATCATCATCATCCATGCCAACCACCCCACACCCACCCACTCTCTCCTCCTACCATGCGCGCTGGGCGGACAAACTCCATATCCACAGTATAGAATCCAACTAACGAATGCACTTCACTAGGTCTACGTCCCCACCGTCTTTGAAAACTACGTCGCCGATGTCGAGGTGGACGGTAAACACGTGGAGCTGGCGCTTTGGGATACCGCAGGCCAGGAAGACTATGACCGTCTCCGCCCCCTCAGCTACCCCGACTCTCACGTCATCCTTATCTGCTTTGCCGTCGACTCTCCCGATTCACTCGATAACGTTCAGGAGAAGGTATGTCGTATTTGTTGCTTTTGTTTTTGGTTGGGAGGGGTCGTTGTTGGTGGGTGGGCAGGCAGACGACCAGGGGCTTGTTCGGCTTCCCGCCGACACGACCATTTCGTCTGCCGCACACGCTCGCTAAACTGCCGCTCGCGATAAAGGCCCACTTTGGGTTCCCCTGTCTTCTGTTCTGTCTGCTCTGGGCGGTGACTTACTGACGTAACCCCCTCTTCTCTTCTCTTCTCTCAACGATCCGCAAACCCACCTCTCTCTGTCCGTCCACCCGACCGTACCCGACCCACCCACTCGTCCGGCTGCAAACCCCAAACTCCCACCACCCACACCCACACCCACATGCAATAGTGGATTGCCGAAGTGATGCACTTCTGCGCAGGCCTTCCTATCATCCTCGTAGGATGCAAGAAGGATCTGAGGCGCGATCCTAGGGTGATTGAAGAATTGAGGAAGACGAGTCAGAGGCCTGTTACACCAGAGGAGGTGCGTGTTTCTCTCTCTCTCGCGCGCATTCTGGGTTTCGTTTGCTGATTATTCTTTTCTTTTCTTTCTTTTTGGTACCTATCCTCTTGTGGATCGATTGGATTGAATTCTGATTTGGTTCGATTGACCGGCGCTAATCACCCACCATTCATTCATTCCGACTGACAATCGATCCAACCCAACGCGCACACACACAGGGCATGGCCGTCGCACAGAAGATTGGAGCAAAGCACTACCTCGAATGTTCAGCCAAGACGGGAGAAGGCGTCCGTGAAGTTTTCCAGTACGCAACACGCGCGGCGCTGTTGAGTAAGGGCAAGAAGAAGAACAAGAATGGGTGTTTGGTGCTTTGAGCTTTCTAGCTGTTCGTTTCTTGGCTGGTTTGGTCGTGGTGTTGTCTGTCTCATAGCTCCTCTGTTCGTTCGTTCGTCGATCGGTTGAGGTTATCTGGTTACCCCCTTGTTTCTTCCTTCCTTCCTTCCTTCCTTCCTTTTTTTCTACCTTTTTTTTACGACGTACGTACGTACGTACATACATACACCGTATACGCAAGTACGATTGATTGATTGATTGCCTGCCTGCCTGCCTGTTTTTTTCGAGTCTTTGATGCATGGATGTGATTTTTTTGCTTTTGGCGCTTGATAAGATAATTTACCTACCTACCTACCACCGTACCTACCGCCCTAACCTTGACCGCACTGCACAGTCTGCACTCCACTCGTGTATTCGGTTTTTTGGTGGTATTGTATTGACGAGCTCTTTTTTCTTCCGTTGGGAGTGTAAGGTTGAGAGTAAGGTTGGTTTTTGAGGTGTTGTGGATGGATGAATGACTTGGGTGCGGTATGTATGTATGTATGACGAGTACTAGTAAGCACCGTTTTGTCCTTTGGGGAGGAAGTAGGGGGTGCGCACGAAGCGAGTGGCCGATGATGCGAATGCGAACATACATACATACCTACCGAGTTACATACTCTTGATTTGTCTCGTCCCGTCTTGCTTTTGAGGTGGGTGGTCTTGACGCTGCGACTCTTTTTTTTTCAGACTCGGACGTGTGGGGTGAGCCTTCCGGTAGGCCGTCGTAATAAACAAACGCTTCGGCACTGCTCCGTGCTCCGAAGTCAGAGTGCGCTGCGCCGCCGCCGTCCATGATGGGCCCGTCGTGACTACAGATCTAGCGAAACAATTGAACAGGAGCCAGTTTGTCAAGTGGCATTGAATCATGCTATAGCTACTAACTAACTAGTACAGCGTGGGATCGGTCCCTTTATCGAGCGAGCGAGCGCTTGTTCAAGTTGACGACTGACTGACGTTGCAGGATGAGACTGGTCCAGCAACAGCTCGAAATCTTGAAGATTATTCTTATCATTGCCACGCCAACTTCAACGCTCGTTCGCTCGAGTCAAGGCATGCGAGTTATGTACCCCTTCAACTCTCTCTCCCTCTTTGACAGGACCATTGAGTGAACGAACCTCAACGGAGGAAGTGCGATACGTGCCAGTCCACCGACCGACCGAGAAGTACTTCGAACTTACTTGGCTGTTGATCACCCGTCTTCCCAGTCATCTTCCGTGTCGTCCTCTTTATCATCTTTGTCGATGCAGTATAATACTAGTCGAGGAAAGATGGAATGTGGGACGCTCGGTACACCCACCCGCACCCGCACTGGCATAATAGCTTCCACTGACAGCTTGACTATCATAATATAGGTGGGTAGTTAGTTAGGACACGGACATGTCATTTAGTTTGGTTCGGGAGTTTCTGCATCGGACGAAATTCGAACTGTGTCTGCTTTGTTTAGTTCTTCTTTTCCTCGGTTCGTTGGATCGACTCGGAGGAATTGGAGACTCATGTGGCGGACACATCCGCTCGGGGCCGGGCTTTGACGGCGAACATGATCCGGAGCGATCGGCGCTGAGAGAATGTGCTGCATTCACCATAATCACCCGCACCACCAGCCCGATGAGTCGATTTGGTAGTGTTACAGGAGAATTTCAATGCAAATCAACCCCTCAAAGCTGTGATGAGCCCATTAATATGTGCATTTACCTCTTAGATCCACAAAATGACACGCTACATCTCCGGTGCCCACTTTGCGAAAACCTGCGCTGAAATTGGGTCTGTCAGTATCTTATCTGGCATCAATACCGCCTTGGCCCCGAAATCCTTCCCCCTGGAACATTCTAGCGCCCATTGCTCAATGTGTCGCCAGGCCTTAGGCTCCATGGAGCCCGTCGTGTCGCTTACGGAGTCCCCAATTCATCCAGTAGGAGTCTACCCGCACGCGATCTTTGACAACTACAGCGTCTCTTCATTCTTTCCCTCTCCCCCATCTTCCTTCATCCGCTAGCGTACGTGCATCAAAATATGGCGAAGAAGACGACAACTGAAACACCCGGCCAGGACGCTCCATGGTTTCGTACGTCTTTGCAATGATTGAAGGAACCCATTCCGATCAGCATTTCTCTAGCACCTCTTGTCTATGGGATATCGACTTCACTTGTCGTGGTAAGTTGGCAAGAAGTTCATTATCGTGGGCTCTACCCTCAGCTCAATGCTCCCAAATTCTAGATGAGCCTCGCTGCCTTCCTGCTTGCCAAATACGCCCAGGATGCCACTCGCGTGCCCCCCAACAATCCACTTATCCCTCCATTCCTCAGGCTGGCTCTCGCGTCCGCGGTGTGCACGATTGTGCTGTTCTACTTCACTCTCGTAGCGCTCGTAATGAGAGGGAAAGAGAGGGTGGTGTGAGTGAGCTTATCGCCTGACAAGCACCAGACACTGACACAACAGCGCACTGATTTCCTCCCTACACGGCAGCGTTATCTTCGCTTGGGTGGTTTGGACAACGTGTTCGATTGGTATCACAGTTGCGTACAAAGGCTCTTTCGCCTGCCCAAGGTCCAGCATACTCACATTTCTGGATTCTCGTGTCCTGACTCTCAATCTCCTCTTATCGCAGACGCGTTATCGAGTTCCCGTTCTGCGGCCACCTCGTTGCAGTGCAAGCGTTATCTTGGGTCATTTGGTATGTTCGCTCGTAATTGTTCACGTCTCTACGGCATCCCGAGAGGAAGGTTGAATGATTGACACGTATTCCATTGACAT
The DNA here is from genome assembly GCA_027579765.1 of Candolleomyces efflorescens. Lineage (NCBI taxonomy): Eukaryota > Fungi > Basidiomycota > Agaricomycetes > Agaricales > Psathyrellaceae > Candolleomyces > Candolleomyces efflorescens. Next base: position 42,513 of record JAMZDL010000205.1, read on the forward strand.
AGGGCGGTCCTTACCATTGTTCCCTTCTCTGTTCAGCCCGACCGTGTCCGTATGAAACCTAGAGACGTTGAAAGGGCACCCATGCAGAGCAGCTTTGAGCTGAGATTGACCTCGCACAAAAACAGCGACACGAAGGAGACAGCTTCACCCTCAAAGGAGCTACCGGAGCCTATCACAGAATCTTGGGACGGAGTCCCAGAAGAAGACTGTATCGATATCAGACCACCTCCTAGGATAGCTACTACTCTTCACAGGACGACAGAGCCCGGGAGGGATTAGGGGTTTCTCCCGACTATGAGTAGCTGGTGAACGACTTTCATGACATTTGGGACATTGGGGCTGCATGTTGGATCCACTGTATGTATCATTAGCGGGCTGCCTGTTCCAGGACGATGACTGTATTGACGCCGTGTCGAGCTATGAACGGGATATTCAATCTCGGCGCTTTTCCTCAAACTCTGTTTGACATGACATCACGACGGTGCTGTCCGAACCCTACAGGTGCGCTTCCGAGTATCGATCGAGCTGCCGTAGATGTGTCGCCGCTGATAGTGCATCTCGACCAAGAGCCCACCAAATTCCGCACAGGCATCCAAGGGTGCTGTGCATCTGCAATACTTCGAAAGCGCAGCCTGGCATTCGCGAATCAGGTTTCTTATCCCAGACGTTCATGTTGGCGCGTACAAACCTACTACCCGAAGTCTGAAAACTCAGAAATGGAAAACCCCCAGAATGCGAATGCAAACACGAACACAAACACGTTGACACCAGAGCAGGAGAAATGGTCTAGTATGTCCCAATGCGAGTTCCGGTTTGACAGAAGCTTACCCTTCATTTTAGCGCCATTAGTTCTTGGAATGTTGGTTTCGATAATCGTAGTACGCCATGACGATCCCTCAAAATTGATTTGCTTCATGATCAACGGGCTTCAAGATGAGCGTCGCAGCGTACTTGACGGCACGGTACCACCGGAACCCTAAGCTCATCCCAGGCAAACACCCGCTGGTCGTTGAGCTCCTCGCTCTGGTCGTTATATCGGGAGCGTGGACGGTAGTGTGGTTTTATAATATGCTAGGATATCATGAAATGAGCAGAAGGTCGAAATTTGTGTGAGTAACGCCTCAGTTTGAAATGGACAAAAGCCATTATTGAACCTGATTGCAACGGAAATCCGGATGTCTTCCTTGTCGACGGTAGAGTGTTTTTGACTTGGGTAGCATGGTCACTTTGCTCGGTTGGGCTCACAGTATCGTTCAAGGGTAGCCTTCATTGCCCTCGGTACGTTCAATTTCTCAGTGGATTGATCGATTGAGTTTATCATGCGCAGAAAGCCAAAGTTCCCACTTTGCGGTCACCTGGTAGCTGTTCAAGTGTTCTCATGGATAGTTTGGTGAGTCTAGCACTCCTCTCTTAGACCAGTACCAGACTCACAAGGCTTTATACCAGGGCGATCATCGCCCTTGCCCCAATATGCGTTTGTCGAGCTACGCCCGTCGAAGACGCTCCCACCGCCAACGGCAACGTCATTCATTGTAACGCTGATCTGGAGCTGGGCCCGACGACGAATCGGGAGAGAGATCCAGGGCGCGATCATGAGAGGAATGAGGTTCCGGATACCTCCCTCAATGAGGGCGTAGAAAGGACCATGACCTTGCATACAGGAATCGTGGCCGGTCGGACTCCGATGGAACCTGGGAGGGATTAATCGATTCAATGTGAAATCGTGTCTACGTTCCTCTAGTTCGTATGGACGTATCTTGTACTTCTACTTCTCGCGCTTTATATAAGTGACTATTCCTCTACCAAGCCACCTAGACCGACGAGCGACATACCCCGTGCAAAGTACGGCCACTGTCGGAGAGCTATAGATCAGCTCATTTGACTCAACACAAGGGGCGCCTCGCTTCGCTTCGGCTTTCTGAGATCCTCTTGTGAATACTGATGTTGTGGATATGATTTCAGTGGGTATCATACAATGAGAGACAGGCACTTCCCTTCAACGCTCCGAGTTGGGACAGATGCGATGCTGCGGAAGATCCTACGGTGTCAAACCAATTGCGATTGACACCTCAATCAAGTTACATCCCCTGACTTGACTGTGAAAAGACGGCGGCTCAGGTGCTGGGAATGTACCACCTCTCAGGAGAGAAATGGCGCACTTGCCCTATATTACCCCTCGCTTTGTTCGGTACTCATTTTTCCTTTCCGAGAGTATTGCTCGCCGTCGCTACAATGGTCCACTTGTTTGTACACCGTGATTACCCGGAGCCACCGAGCGATATGATATATCATCGCCAGCATGCTGGACGAACATAATTATGAAAAACAGGAACTGGATAACTTCCTTGGCCCGGTTCAAACTTTCTGAAGTCCTCGTCCCTGTTCTGGATAGATCTCATTCTCCTATGAACACCTCGTCGCTACTACCTTCAGTATCGCCCTTGTCTCATTCTGCCCCATCTACTGAGTCCTGACTGAGTAGATCTAGACCCCCTCTTTCCCGACAATACCACCGTGATATTAAGCAGGTGTTGTGGCAGACTGATGGCATGAAGCGCTTAGACTCGGAAGCTGTGAGTCGTGACTTCGAGCAACGAGGAATTGAGACTGAGAGTCTGAGAGATTCTCAGTGAATCACGTTCCGCTCAGAAACCGACATCGTTCATGGTACTATGATTCATTGCCAAGGACAAATGTGGTCCATGCAGTCGGACTTAAGAGCGGATGACGGAGTTTACGCTAGAAGCCCGAGGGCGCCAAGGCCAAGCAACGAAAACTTGAAACCGAGATTTTGAAGCAAACTTGTCGACCTGACAGTTCAAACTTGAAGGGCAATTACAGAGAGTATGAAGGAATGAGAAAGTCAGAAAGGAGTTGGGAGACAGGAAGGAGCAGAGCGAAAAAACGCAATACAAACACATGTAAACACAACTTCGACACATCTTTATATATATATGAGTTATCGTACCTTCTACACTGCCTCTATCATTGGTCCTCAAGTGTCTTTCCACTTGAGTTTTTCAGCATGATCTCGCCCCTCTCACAATCTGGGACCGATATCACAGCGCTGTCACCTTATAGGTGGGCTTCCAAGTCTCGAGCCGCCGTAGCTGTGTGTCCACTGATAGTGCATCTCTAGGCTGGACGGCTGGACCCTAGCGCCCAACAATTTCCGCACTGGACCGAAGGCATCAAAGGTGCTGTGCAGCTTCAATACTTAAAAACCGCAGTCTGGCATTTGCGAGTCAGAACCCTTATCCCAAACCTTCATGTTGGCACGTACGAGCCCGCAACCTGGAAACTGAGAAACTTGGATATGGAAGACGCCCAGAATGCGAATGTGAATGCGAATGCAAATGCAAATGCGAACACGAACACGAACGCAAACGAGAGGACACCAGAACAAGACAGATGGTTCAGTATGTCCCGGTCCGCTATATTTTTCGATAGAAGCTTATTCATTTCAGCGCCACTGTTCTATGGGATGTGGGCTTCGTTAATCGTGGTACGCCTCGTCGTTCCGTCAACATCCGTTTTGTTTCACGATCAACGCACTTCAAGATGAGCATCGCAGCGTTTTTGACGGCACGATATCAAGGGGACTCTGACCGCATACCGGATGATCACCCTCTGGTTCCTGGGTTCCTCATTTTCATTATCATATCAGGGGCGTGGACGGCAGTGTGCTTCTTTATCATGACGGGGTTTCCCAAGATGAGCCGAAGGTCGAAGATTATGTGAGTGTGGACGCAATTTCAGATTAATGAGACGCGCTGACAACCGGACTCTGTTCTCGACGTTAGAGTGTTTTTAACTTGGGTGGCATGGACGATTTGCTCGATCGGGATTACTGTATCATTCAAGGGTAGCCTTCGTTGCTCCCGGTGCGTACTTTTGCCAATGGACCGATCCTCCCTTTGAGTTTATCATGGGCAGAGTTGCGGGAAAGTTCCCATTTTGCGGTCACCTGGTAGCTGTTCAAGCGTTCTCATGGATGATTTGGTGAGGCTCGCACCTCTTTTCCCTCACTACACGACTCACAGA